>JAGFPH010000031.1:124851-149200 GCA_018207615.1 Philaenus spumarius
TGTGCACACCTTCTTAAAATTGTTGCTTTTGCCGTACAGGTTGGTGCTGTGTGTGCGTAGCTTAAGTTAATCATAGTTTATTAATTCGTGGTAAACTTATATACTTTGAAACACCAAAAACATAAAACTTAAGGCTATCATGCTGATAACAGAAAGTCTAAAGTTGTGAAATGATTAAGAACTAATGGTAAATTTTACTTCTAAATATGAATTCCTGTTTGTTTAGCGATCTCTAAAGTCTACCGTACTTATTTGACAACAAGTTAGTATCAGAGACTCTCATAAAGCTTAAGTACTAAAATTAAAGCTTAAAAGTGCTAAAAACAATTATGGTACTATTATATTCAGAGTGTTCAGAAAAAGGTTTCCAAGATTTGGGGGCAAGATTCCTCACATCAAAATAGATGAAAAGTTCTAATAAACATAGGTCCAAAAAATGCACCGATTTCTGTCTAGCCGCCATTTTTTTTTAAAGAAAAATGAGTATCTTGAGTACGGTTCAAGACATCTTCATAAAATTTGGTAGGCTACACATTTACTATTTTATTTTATTTTTTAAAAAATTTTAATTTATTGTTGCATATTTCTAGGTACCACTAATAAAAGGGTTTCACTTTCTTAAAAATTTAATAATTAGTACGATCTGCCATGTTCCCATTTTCCACAGGAGGAAATGATGTCGGTCTCAAAATTCAGTCTACAAAAGCCAGTAATGGTGCTTACACTAATTTTGTTATAACTTCGTTATTTTTTATTGGACTTTGGAAAATTAAGTTTCAATTTGTTCGTAATGAAATGGGCAATATTTTATCTCATTAAAGTAATTTTCATAAAATATGAATTAAAAAAATTATTAAAAATTTAAATGGCCGTCAATTTGAGATTTTTCAAGACAAAATTTAAGACTTTTTTTAAAACAATAGGTCATGTAGTTAAGTAAATGTGTACCAAATTGCAAGAAGATATTTTGAACCGTTCTCAAGATGCACGTTTTTCTTTAAAAATAACAAAATGGCGGCTAGTCAGAAAACTGAGCATTTTTTGACCTATGTTTATTGGAACTTTTCATCTTATTTTGATATGGGGAATCACACCCTGAATTCTTGGAACCCTTTTTCTGAACACCCTGTATAAATAATTTTTGAAATATCAAATGAATGTGTTTTTCATATTTTTACTGATTGATACAATAGTTCTCATAACTGCGTGCTATATGATATTGAAACACATGTATTGTGATATGTTGTTGTTCAACCAGGGGACTCTACACAAAATAGGCTACTAGTCCCTATTATACACATGATAAAAACAAATCTAGCCAAACATTTCTAACTTTTTAGGCAATAAACCGTGCAAAGGCTTACCAAAATGAAGCCCTTATCGTTTAGATAATTCTGTTGATTAGTCGTGCCACCTTAATTTTACTCTCTTTTACCCTAACGATATCTTAAATAAAGTTGATTTCAAAACTCTTTCATTTCAAGACAAGGTACAAAATTCAAAGAACTACGTGGACCTACACAACACCCAAATTAAAAAAAATGCAGGTGTTATACGTATTTTTCTAAAGAAGCTTACAGAAATTTTAAATGGCTACTGGATGTGTTTTTTCAGTGATACAATGTAAGTTATAATGTAGTGTGACAGGTTTATATGGTTGCCTGCACATCTTAATTTATTATTGTTCATTAGAAAAGGGTTAGATAATTGTTGGAATTATTAATTAGATTGTAATGAAAAGTGAGAATGTTCTTGTTCTTGTCTTGTGCTTAAAAAATGTAATCAATTTCACTAATTAAGAATTGTAATGATGGTAGATTAAAAGTAAAGACTAGACTTGTTGTGCATTACAGTGTTTTACTCTACTCAAACACTTTCTCTCTCACTTTCACCAAACCACAGTAGCCTACAATGAAACTGTATTTAGTTCCAGCACTCATCCATTTATTAGAAAAGTAAACATGCAAAATATTGTAGGTGTAACTGTCTGTTGCTGCATATTAATCATGTGGGAAATATATTAGCCAACCATAGAAAGTATTTACGCCTGTGTTAGTGATTGAAGGCTTAATTAATTGATATTCGTTATTATAACCGTCTGTGTTAGGGTTTTAAGTTACTTTTTTTAAACTGTTACACTTTGATTTCTGATTGTGAGCTATTAAAAAAAGTTGAAATGGTTCATCTATTCCATTTTATTAAAGAATAGGTTTTGTGTATATTTTAAGCGTTAAACCTGCAAAGTCTATTTGTTCTTAACATAGTGTTTTCTTTGCAATTTTGATTGCAATTTTCTTTTCTTTAGTCATCTTAAAAAAAAGTAAATGTGTGAGGTCGTGGGACCCCCATCAGGAACGAAGTTCATCACGCAATTTCTTTTACTTTTATAATTTTAATCTTTCAATTGCCGTTTATTGTTAGATTGTTTTTTATACAAATATTTACTGTTTCAATATGTTTAATATTATTATAATGAAGGTGTAGAATTAATTATAACATCAAAGCTAAGATGGTAAACACAGTTAAATATAAATACATTGAATAAACACAAAATGTTGGTTCATCCTTCTAGGCCTAACTTAAAATTATTGTGTAAGTTTAATTTATTTTACCTGTCTTAACGTCAACATACATACAATAATTTTAGGTTAGGCCTAGACCTAAAATTACTTTCTAGGCCTAACCTAAAATTTCAGTGTTTGACGAAAATATCTGAACTACGCCGGACGGAACCGATCGTCTCTTAATTTAAATTGATGAACTCCTACTGCAACCCGCGTAAAGGAACTTTGTTAAAAAAAGAAACAAACTCTAAATTGAATATCTAAGTAGAAGTATTTTTGAATTTATGTTGGTAGAGTTTTTGATATTTTTGTCAAAATTTACCTACCCTCAGCTTGTAGATTTAATTTATGTTGGTAGAGTTTATGTTTTTTTTGTCAAAATTTACCTACCCTCAGCTTGTAGATTTGTTCAATCAGAATTAATTTATATACTTTATTTATAATTATTCTTTTTATAGTGTTTTCTTTTTAATTTTGGTAGCAATTCTCTTTGCTTTATAGACAACTTTAAAATACATTTAAATCTAAATATAATAACCAAGTCCTTTTTAATTTATATTGTTAGAGTTTCTTGATATTTTTTGTCATAATTACTCTCAGCTTGCAGAGTTGTTCAATCAGAATTAACTTATATATTTTATTTATTTAGTCTTTCTCCTCATTGATTATTTTACATCACTTTATAGCCCAGTATTTATATATTGATTTCTATTTAATCAAATTGTTTGTTGCTTAGTGTTAAAAAAAAAAAAAAAAACTAAACACCTTTTTAGACAAGTTATGGAAAACTAGTTTATTTGCATTCATTTTGAATCCTACTGCCTGGATCGCTTAGTTAATTAAATACATTATTTTTTCATTACCTTCTGGTCAGGACCACTGAAGGTAATGAAAAATTAATATATTTAGTTTATTTTATTTAAATATGCTTAATTTGCATCAGTGCTAGAATTCCTCTCCCGTTTAGTCTACAAGTACAAATTATATGGTAACCGTGCATCATTGTAATACAAGGAAATTCTGATTTGTTATTCCAACAACATCGTTAGGAAATCAGGTAACTTGTTAATGATCTATTCTTGGAAATCATTGTTGTTCGAAGAACAAGTATAGGTAATTTGTGAAGAATGAAAAAAATTGTATTCATGTATTTTATATTGAAATATTTACTTTGAAGTTTTAACAGTTTTACAGTTTTCGTTTTGGTAATATCACCTCATTTTAGTTTTTCTCTACAATGGAGTATACAGAGTATGTAACTGACAAATTTCAAAGATTTAAAAAATACTCTGAAACCAATTCAAGTTATATTTGTAAAAATTATGCAGTTCTGTGCACAGATGGTGTTTACCGCAGGCCTAATTGTAGAATACTTTTGAACATTGCTTTATTGGATTTGCATAAGGAAATTTGTATTTATAAATACTGTACTGATTATATAAAACTTTTATGACTGGTCTAGCTGCACAACAGTAAATTGTAATAACTTTTTTTATGAAGCTTATGTAATAGTATGATAAGACGTCTGTGGTCAATCAGTAGCATGATTTTAGTCTAATAAATTAAAACCAATATTACTCATACAAAGAACAATATTGTAGTGATATTTTTGTTATTTAGGTCTGTTATATACTGATATTTTACAGTAGTCCTTGTATTAAAAATAAATTTTTAGCTTGACTTGTGAGAAGATATATTGATAGAGTAAAACTTGAACACAGAATTTCACAACTAACACGTTTACTAACTCAAACTTGTTTCAACGACAAAGTTGCCGTCTTCAGTGATGCACTAGCTGCAATGATCAAACTATAACTCGTTATAACTATCAACTGTTATAGTTTGATTTTTGTAGCTTGTGCATCACTGAAGATGGGGACTTTGTCATTGAAATGCGTTTGAGTTAATAAACGTATTTGTTGTGAGATTTTGTGTTAAAATTTTATTCTATCAATAGTCCTTGTATTAATTATGTGGTTTATATTGTGTTGTCACCCACAAAGTGGGGGTGGGGGGAGGGGGTAAAGAACTCCCTTACTGGTTCTCTTACAAAGTAAAACAACTGATTGTGCCACAAAAGATGTTAATACAAATTGAGTATTCACTGTTTATTACTATGAATATGAACCAGTAATTTCTGTGTTTATCAAGCGAGGCAGAATCCAAACAAATTTTGGTCACTAGATTAAACAGATTTTTATGGACAATGGCTTAGAAATGGTCTTTGGCCACTTTATTTCAAGTTTGACACTACTAACACCTTTTACTTGACCAAATTGATGATAGTTTGTAACCTTTGACAAATTAAAACTCGGTAAAGAATCGTTTTCATCTACATATTTGAGTTGAATAAATCTATTTTGATATGGAGTAAGCGATTGATTAAAACGGACATTTTATGTTGTAATTCTAATGCTAAATACTTGTTCCATCCACTGCTGTAACCATAGTTTAAACATTGTAGCAACACTATCAACAAAAAATAGAAAGACAAATGTTCAAACTGATTTTTTTAGTAAAGTTTCGCTAGAATTGTCACTGCCCATCATGAATATTTCTTGTACCGTACTCCTACACAGCCTTCTTTGGAAAAAGTTTAAGTAGGTCTACTATCTATTTGATACATTAGAGACCAGAGAAATAATTAATATCATTTTAGATGTAAATTAATTGAATACTCAATTTCAGTTAATTTAGGTTTTAGATATAATTTTATTAATAATTTTCATATTTTATCCACAAAACTGAATATTGAGTTTAGGTTTGATATAATTGAATTATTTTCACATTTTATCTACTAAACTGAAGAGGCAGAAGGTGAATTTAGCAATGTTTTTTTAGAACATGTGTAATTAATTAAATTTAATAAAAAATAATAATATAAAATCTCTTAATATGTTAAGAAAACGCGAAGTACGCTGAACTGTGTATTAATTTATGATTTATAGTTTTAATCAATTTTATCTGCATCAAAAAGAAGACGGAATTAATAATATTTACAATCTGAGTTTTAGAAGAATAGGATTTAAGTGATTTCTGTTGGCTTTCATGAAACACAACAACCTCAGCTAAAGTTTGTAAATAAAATCAGTTATCTTGGTAAATGCAATTAGATCGTTAGCAACAAGAGTTGGTTTTTTCTTGTTGTAATAGGCATGACTCATGCAAGGCCTATTGTGCAAATGTAAAGGAGTTTTATTTACTCATTCTCTTATTCTTAGATTTTTGATTGTAGCTATATCAGATCTCTTATCTCTTAAAATCATTCCTACTGATAAGATCAAATGTTATGCTTTAAATTGTTTCCCTACAATAATAAATATTATGTTTTTTTCTCTAAGTAGTAATAATTTAATAATGTATTAAGATTCTCATTGATAGTGATTTAGAAATAAAATAACTCTTTTCACTGGCCTCCTAGTTTAAAAAACCACTAAATAAATGTTAGGTTTTATTTAGAATAAATTAATTTGTGTGAAATATAACACAATAGTAAGATCTAACTACAGTGAATAAAATAAGCAACTTGTGTAAAAAAACATCTGTTGTTGTGTTTTCATGATTAGACATGGAATTGGAAAAAATCCTTTCTAAGCAATCACCTACTTCTTATTACATTTCAGGTCAATAAGTAATTGTCTAGAGATTTCATGACTATTTGGACCTGGGTCAATCCATATCAAATCAACCAATTTAATTTGAAAGAGTTGCAGACAAATTTTAATTTTTGTAATTTTACTTTCTCACTATACTATAGTATAAAGAAAGTATAGTGATCGCAAAAAATCGATGTTGAGTTTTTTGTGGAAATATCCGTTTTGCGACCCACTGAGTCTAAAAAAGTGTTTTTTTACAAAATGTCTGTCTGTATACAAAGCTAGAGAGAAAACTATTCGATCGATTTCGAACAAATTTGCACCAAACATGTCAATTAGGCCTCTGCATGAAAAAAGGTTTTGAAAATTTTTGAAAAACAACCCCTTTGGCCAAAAAACCCCAAAAAAATCAGTTTATTATTTTTTATAAAAAAAACGTCGCCAACGATTTTGATAAAATTTAGCTTATTTGTAGCCCTTAATGTACCCTACCATATGCAAAAAACTGAATCTTTCTGAAAATTCTCGATTAGCTAATAATAATAATATTTATTAGTTACTCTCCTACTTTAATGTATCCCCTCTCCTACTTTAATCAATTATGAAGTCAGAGTGAATCTGTTTAATAATTTAAATATGTTTGTGAGAAAGTATGTGCCAGTTCCTGGTACCGTTTATTTCACCTATATGCAGTATTTGTTACTGCTTAGTTGTTAGTACTTAGAGATTATTACTTATTTGTTAGTACTTAGAGAGTTAAAAACAGGTATTCATAAGTTTTTTAGATGTTGTTTTTTTTTGTGAGCAGCCATTTTGTATTGGTATGTCATCATATTTTGAATTTTACAAAGGTTTGCTTGGTTTTTAAAGATATTTGGTTCAAACAAATACCATGTTAAAGAGCAAAAAATTTATTTATATTTTCTGCGCAGCATAATATAGTTTTTACAGAAATGTAGGCATACTTAATTGTAAATAACCAAACAAAAACCAAATAAATGTTAACTTTTCAAATAAAAACCTCTTTTAAAATTAAAATGTTAAAGATAAAACTAACACACATTTTCCCCCTGGATATAGTGTTTAGAGAAAGTTTCAGGTCTGAAAGCTACATACTTTCTTTTTTTTTAAATGTGTCTTCAAATATCACAATTTTTCTAAAATCGGGTATTATCAATCTGAAATATCTCAGAAGGCACACTTTAAAAAGCCAAAATTTTCAGAAAACATTCTTTTATCGTGTTGTAATAAATAAGTGGTTAACATTTCAGACTTTATTAGTTTTTTTTTAGTTAGACATTATTTTAAATAGCTAAAACTGTAAGAAGCGCTATTTAAGAAAAGTCTTTTTTTTTTAAATATCTTTATTAGTTTTCGTACAATCTTATCCAATAAAATTTTGTCCCCATATCAGATATCTCAGTTTTTTGAAGGCTGATCTTTTTAGGACCCAATAATGTACTATAGTTATTCAAATAGGTTAGTCATAATTCGTTTAGTTTTACTTCATTTTTCATATTAATGGTATAAAATAGAAGGTATATGAAAAACTAAAGAATTTTAAACATTTTTCAATAATTCTATGAATAATTTGTGTATAAGAGATTACAACACTCTTGTTACAATTCATAGATTTTGTTGAAAACTACTGCCTTTGTGCTCTTAGCACTACATATTATTTTGCTGCCTTGTTGCCACTTTGTGCATAGCTTCACTGGCATAGTGCAGTCTATTTACACCATTGTTTTTATCTCCTGCTTTGTTTTGTTCCCTTACCTCCCACATGGTGAAAGTTATATTTATAACATAGTATACTATGTATTGTTCTGTTTATAATTAGAATTTCTGTTGACCGAGTGTTGTCAAAGTAGAATGTTCGAACTTTGCCAAATGAATCATTTATCACTAGATATTAACCAGTTTGTCTGACGATGTATTAAATATATTTAGTGACCAACTGATTGTAGACTCAATTGCCTACCACCAATTCATCACTACTAGATTGCATTTATAAAATTATAGGCATTCACTATATTTAGGTATCTTTGGCAATAATGATAAGGTGGGGGGGGGGGGGGAAGTAGATACTGTTTCTTAAAGATGTTTTTTTAAAATAAAGTTTATTTCAAAACTTCAATGTTTAGTTACAAGTATTATTATTATTATTTATAAAATGTACAATCCCTAAACTCAGTATGAAAAAAAATAAAAAAGTAAATGTGTGCCTTCGTGGGACCCCCGTCAGGAACGAAGTTCATCAAGCCTTTCTTCAATTCTTTTACCAGCCTTAACGGCAACATACGCACATAATTTTATTCTTTCAATTGCTGTTTATTATTAGGCCTAGATTGTTTTTCATATATTTACTGTTTCCGTACGTTTAATGTTATTGTAATAAAGGTGTAAAATTAATTATAACATTAAAGGTAAACACAGTTAAATGTCCATTCATTGTAAATACATTCAATAAACATAAACTGTTGGTTCATCAGTCTGGGCTAAAATTATTGTGTGTATGTTTAATTTATTTTTCCTGCCTTAACGGCAACATACTTACAATAATTTTAGGTCAGGCTTAGACTTAAAATTACTTTTTATTCCCAACCTAAAATTATTGTATGTATGTTGCCGTTAAGGCAGGTAAAATAAATAAAATATACACACAATAATTTTAGGTTAGGCCTAGACTGATGAACCAACATTTTATGAATATTCAATGTATTTCAGCGCTTGATGATAATATCTGAACTACGCCGGACGGAACCGATCGTCTCTTAATTTAAATTGATGATTCAAAACACATGTTTCTTGAATGTATTTACGTTCTTTACCATAGCAACCGATTTGATAACGCTTTTTCGTTACTCATATTTTATATTTGTCATTGCCATAGCAACCAATTAATAATAACACTTTTTTTTCGTTACGCATTACATTTTCTATTTCTTAATTCCTACAGCAACTTCCGCGTTAAGGAACTTCGTTCTAAAATTACAATTGCACAAAAAAGCATTTATATTAACAACCCCTAGTTTTAATTTGAATGAAAATGCATATTTATTGGTATTTTATTTTAAGTTTGATTTTCTTTCTACAAATAAATATAACATATTATAGAATTTTAACCCTAGAACTGGCAGATCGAATGTTTTGAAGATCGCACGAAACGTGCGATCATGACAACACATTTGTAACGCGTGATTGTATTGAATATTTGACCCACTAAAAATCTTCCAATCTCAAAAAGACAACAAACACCATTGGAAAGGTGTAATGTTTCAAACTTTAATTTTTGTATTTACAATTTCTTTCTAAAACGTATATTTACATACGTAATCATCGTTGCAGTTTATTAGTTTTCTACAAATCAATCGGCGCCCGAAAATTCATCCAAAACATAACGAAATAACTCAACTTTCGTCAATCTCTAAAGCCCGCCCAATAGGGTTTCTTAGTTAAACCTATGTATCGATGGATTCATCACAATTTCCCCTATCCAAAACTTTCATCCAATCAAAAATTGGACAAATAGTTCTGAAGTTGTAAGGGGTTTTTTAGACCCTTGCAATTGGTCAGTTTTCCAACCAATAAACAGCGTTATTTATTTCACGTGATATCTGTGTGACCTCAATAGTTTTTTTTAGAGATATTTTGGTATCTTTGTAAACATAATTAATGCTTCAAGCTAACTTTCCCTGTAAACCAAATATGCCATATTTGAACAGTTTTATTGTGTAGGACCGTGGGAAAGTGACTGCTAATACGGTCTCATGTAAGGTTTAAATTTGAACCCTAACGGACTTTTATAACATGGGTAGACATAGGAGTTTGCGCGCGCATCCTGTATAGCGTGAACGGGCAAGAGATTCCTACATTTTTTCTCACTTTTGTTATTCAAATAATTCTAAGGTAAAAACTTTTATGAAAAGATAATTTACAAGTATACAGTTCAGTTCTTTGATTTATTCTCTACACTTTGTTATAATAATATTTAATTTTTGGGCAAAACATATTAGTAAATTACGTTTCTAACTTGGCATCCTTTTGATAGCAGACTTGTAGTAGGAACATAAAAACTCGTGTTTTCAAAATAAGAAATTTGAAAATTTTAAATGTTTTTATACAGTTCTATTTATAACTAAATTACGAAACTTTTTTACATTTATGGAAAAAATTACAAAAAATGTTTACTTCTTTTTATGTAGACTTAAAGTCGAACTTTTATTTTTCGTAACTGAACATTTTTCGTTTCTTGAGCTAATAACTTTGTAAATTTTACATATATAATTTTTTTTCTGGCATATATAAATTTTTTGAACCCTTTTCTACAAAAAAGCTATGAAACACTTTTGGATTGGGGTTCATTTACTATTTTTGGCGAATTTTTGAATAAATGCTTGCACATGCCAAAAAATCCATTTTCGTTAAAGCTGCCGGTTCTAGGGTTAAAACTTTGATTGATCTCTAATGAGGCTATGAATAGATTGTAGTGCTGTATTTTAGTACACTAAGGTTATAGCTGGTATTTGTTAGATTTTCCATGTAATTCCACTTTTGCCTTTCATTAATTTCTCATATAGATTTGTGTAAGAAATTAAAGAAAATGTATGTGTAGTATTACTATCACTAACACTAAGTAGACGTAAAGGTCTCTATAGCGTTGTACGTCCGTTCCAAATCTGTGTTGTTTAAATCATCACAAACAAGGGCATTTAATAAATTATTTGGTTCCTTTTTCTTCTGATATTTAATGGCATGTTTAAATCCTTTTGCAATGTTTGTAGTTTGTAAATTTGATCTTTATCTTTCGCCATCCATTGTTTCTTATTGCTTCATAGATCCCTTTGCACACCTTGAGTCTCTTACAATCAAATGACTTTCATTTGTTATGGTGGTATGCACTCAAGTATAGATGAAAGCATCTAAGATTAAATATTCAGCTTTAGACAGTAAACTTATCACTACAAAGAAGTAGACTTTACAGTTTATTGAATAGTAGCCTATAATTAAGGATTAAAATCACGTATGCGAATGTTATTCTTAACTTACTAATATTAAGTACAGACTGAAAACAAAGATTTTCTCAACAAATTGTCTATTAAAGTTGTTTGCCTTTACGAATGATATTATCTATAATCTTTAAGTAGTATTGAGTTTGACTTTTAACCTATGTAAGTAATAATTGCAAGGTTCTTCGTACAACTTGATACATTCAAGTACGGTTTCTAACATCCGTCATAAACAATAGATGACTCTTTAAATTGATTTAATTATTTTTCTGTTTGCCACATTTACATTTTTACTGTATAATTGATACTGACCTGATTCTAAAGATAAAAAAAAAAAAAAACAAGTTATGGTACTAAAGCATGAAATAATTTTTAAAGGTTAACTTTTTCTGTTAAAATACAAAAGTAGTATAACCACATATAGTCCAGTCAAATTATCGAAAAAATTGCTAAATACGGGACAAAAATCCTGAAGTTTTGAAACTCGGCATAGTTGCTCATTCGAGTGTCCTGTACAACATACTAAAATTCCCCAAAGGCGAGAGGGATGTTTGGGAGCCATCAAAGGTAGTGTTTTACAGGTTTTTAAAAAAATAACTCTAGAAATATTGAGTTCAGCGAAAAACTAACCCTTTACAAAATTAAACTACAGTAAATTCTCTTCAAAAAAAGTCTTATTAATTTTTCTCGTACTTGCTACAGTTTTGAAGATTAGTCCGTGGAAAATGCAACAAAACTAAAAAAATTGGGTTTTTGACTTAATTTATACAATTTATTTTACAGTCAACTTAGTTAAAACAGGAGCAAAAGAATCCCAAAATTTTGAAACTTGGCATAGCTACCCAGCCCTGTATAACCATACTAAAATTTCCCGAAGTGGAGTGAGTGGGAGGGGGAGTAATTTAAAAGGTTTTTTAAAATAATTTTTAAATATTTCGGGAAATATTGAATTTAGCGAAAAACTAATCCCTAAATACATTTAAACTAGAGTAAGTTCTCTTCAAAAAAGGTCCTATTAATTGTTTCTTATGGTTTATATTTTTGGAAATAATGTCGGTTTTTTCCCCTCCGGTTTTGGCTAAGTTGACTACAATTGTACGAATTAAGTATAATTCTATAATTTTTGAATTTTGTTCTATTTTCACTTACTCTACTTCAAAACTATAGCAAATAGGAAAAAATTGAATAGGACTTTTTTTGAAGAGAATTTACTGTAGTTTAATTTTGTACAGGGTTAGTTTGTCGGGAATATTTCTCGAGTTATTTAAAAAAAGTGTAAAAAATAACTTTGATGGCTACTAAACCTTCTGCTTACCCCCCCCCCCCCCCCCCCCTTGGGCAATTTTAGTATGCTGTATCAATGTTAGGTTAAACTTCATGCCATGTTTGAACTCGATCAGTCAAACATTTCTCTATAAATGAATTATTTTGTAAAAAAAAAAAAAAAATGGCAGGTAGACAGAAAACGGAGCATTTTTGGGCCTATGTATATTGGAACTTTTCATTTTATTTTAATGTGGGAAATTATGTCCAGAATTTTGAACATTCTGTATAATGTTGAGTAGGTTTTGTCTTTGTTTTTTAAATTCTCTCAATCTGATTCCATAAAATTATAAATATTAAGCTTACTTTATCACCTCAACAAAATGAGAGTAAATGGTATTCTCAAGCATTATAATTAGTATTAACCAGCCAGCTTTGTATTAAATATCAATATAATAATTAAATAAAGCAAGAAATTAAAAAATAATTATAAATCTAGACTCGCTCGAGTTATTCACTTTAATTTCGGTTAATTGTTATTAGTGTACAAAGTAAAACTAACGAAGGATACATTTTTTGTAAATAATGTTAACAATTTTTGATATCATATCTCATATCAACGATCATGAAAACTATTAGTGTTACGAATCAATGTAATTTGTATAGTTTTAAAAACTTAAAATAACAACAAAGTCAGTGTTTATATCCATGAGGATGAATCTCCATGTATTGTTTTTATACTTTTTACCCTTTATAATGTTTTATATTTACCCATTTACAAATTCTTTTGCAGTATCAAACTTTTTCTGAAATTTAAGAAACCCTATATTTAAGACTAGGGGAAACCCCCTGCGTGTTCCACACGCCAACCCCGTTGGAACCTTCTATACACATAATCATGTTCTATGTTTTTTTAAATAATAAATATGTAGCTAATACATTTTATTAGCTAACCCCCCAAAGCTAATAACCCCAAAGCTAAGACAGTAAATAATGTTAAATGTTCAAATCAAATTATTTCGTATATTTTATAACAGCAGTTGTAATAAAGGTCAAAAGAACCAGCAAGGCTCTGGTCTACACTTTAATAAAAACCTAACCTAAAAGTTAAAAATACAAATAATTGCTTCAAAGTTTGAAATCAGCTGTTTTATCTGTTATTTTATTCAATTGCTTACTATGGTAATAATGTAAATACATTCAAGAAATATGTGTTGATATATCAATCTAGGCCTAACCTAAGATGTTTTCCGATTAAATTTACAAATATTGAAATAAAAAACGTTTTTATCAAAATGAGTTATAGCCTATGTTACTCAGGGATAGTGTAGCTTTTTATTAGTAAAACTATTTTTTCAATCGGTTCAGTAGTTCCAGAGATTATCCCCTACATAAAAAAAACAAAAAAAAAAAAAAACAAACAAATTTTACCTCTTTATAATATTTTATTAGTATAGATAAGCTTATCTCATTTAAATCAAAAGTTTTACCAAAAGTTAAATCACTTGCCAAACTTATCTATTTAAATGTTTCAAGTAAAACTCATTTAAAGTGAGGCTCAATACTTATGCATTTATTTTATAAATTTAAACTTTAACAAACTAAATGTTTGTTGCCTAATTATGGCCTAGGCAGTTTAGCTTTGTGTTTCAAGGATTAAGTTGCAGAACTGTTTCCTATTTCATATATTGTGCAATACTGGCGGTTGTGTTGTAGCAACTGTTCTTGCCTCTGTCTGCTTACCAGCAAATTGCTCATGTGTCAATATTGTTATTGTTGATTTTATAAATTGTTGTGCTTTTGTCAAATTGGCCAAATAGAACTACGGTTTTGCGAATCGTGCTTAACTTGCAAAATTAATATTTCACAATTTTCTGGGAAATATTTTAAAAAATGTAGAGGGTGATTTAGGAAAATCTGGTTGGTTATATTTTGGGTAGCCATCATTCTTTGCAAGTGTTTACAATGGCATATTTAATAATACTTTTAATATAGCCTAGTATATATTACTACACTATTTCCCACATTTTAAGATTAACCAATAAACACAACGCACATTATTACCAGGCCCGTGCCTCTAATAACACAGGCTGTAATCCGTATCCAGGATCACATTTTAGGGGGGGGGGGGATACCGGGGTCCAGGGGTACCCAGAAGATAGGGGGGTCTAGGAAGTTTTTGAAAATTACAACCTTTAAACTGGCCGTTTTATATGGTTTCAAGACTTGATAAAATTACTTTTTTGATGGACAGTATTGCCATATTTAAAGGTTTGTTTAACGAAATTCTGATTAATTATCTTTTACGAACAGCAAACAAGGTTATATAAATAACATGACATATTTTTGAATACTCTATGTTTATTTTGTGATTCAACCATTAAACAAAATGTTTGACCGTACAAATTGAAAAGGAGTTCTTTCAAATTGAACCTTGACTAAAAACTATTACGTAAAATACTTGATTTTTTTATAAAACAAAATCTAACCTCCCTTTTGATTTCTTAGTATATTGAGCAATCACTTTGTCTATATTTGGTACAATGTCACGATGTATATTCATAGACCAGTCAAACTCTTTTCTCCCACCCGTGAATGTTCCACGTCTTAACTCTCCTTAAAGTCGAGAAAGACCGTTCTGCACTGACAACGCTTGCAGGGAGTGTGACAAGAACATGTAGAAGGGTGTTAATTGTAGGAAAAATATCTGAGTCGCAATAATCTAAGCTGGAAATTGCATTACTTGGAACTTGTGTCGATGAATCCAAGTATTAAATTCGCCTTTTCACTGCAATAGGCAATGGCAGGAAGACCTTATTTTTTAAGTTTTGGAGTTGGGGGGGGGGGGGGTGGCCGGCCGCCCTTGTATCTGCGCCTGATTATTACTATATTATTTCTCGTGAATATTTAATACATTTTAGACAACTGATTTTAAAATAAAGTGTTTGGCAATTGGTTCACCACAATTAATTGTTTTGCTAACAGGATTCTTATAAAATTTGTGTTTCAGATTTGGAGAAAATAAAGGGTCATATTGTACTCTGGCTTCTTTCAATGATAAGGAAAATGTAAATACAGGTGAGGAGTTAGATAACAAGAAAGAGAAGATAGTAGAAGAGCAATTCAAATCGCCTGTAGAATCATCTTTTGAAGATAAGAAACAGGAATCGGTCAGGAAAACCCCTTCAACACAGTTCCCCAAATTCAAGGAAACCAAATCACAGGTAAGCTCTACAAACTTATTATACATTTTTAATAATCTATATATTTAATTCTCTAGATCTCGAACATTGAAAAGATAAAAATATGTCTATTGTGAAAAATGTTGTGTAACAGTTAATCATGAGTTTCATCCACAAACCAATTATTTTTGTGTTGTAACATTAGAAGTTCACATTTAACTTTTGTTACAAGATTTGAAACTTATAAATGTTTCTCAATGAATATTTAAAAAAATGCATTAGTGGTTCTCTGCTTTTTTACACACTCCAATTGTTGCCTTAATTTTAAAATTGCTACACAAATAATTGTTCTGAAAAATAATTATCACAAATAAATGTTAATAAACATGACTAATTTTGTAAAAAAAAACAAGAAATTTAGGGAAAAAGTAAAAACAAAGCACCGCAGAGAATAAATATATTGTGGAAAAATATAGTTTTGATCTGGCAGAGTTAGAAAAACTTAAAATTTGTTGCAAAAATTAAAGTACATACTAATTATCTCCTTGTACATAAAATGTTTGATTAAATTGTTCCCAAGTAATCTGTTTTCAAACTGTTCTAAACATTTTCACATTTAAATTGCTTTTCATGCATGTGAGATCTTCTCTGTCGTCAAACAAATATTTGGTCTATGATTTTGTCCGATCGGTTTATGCCAATTGATTGGTTTCTATTGAACAAACCCTAAAAATATTTTAACTTTTAAATGGCTACATAAAAAATTATTATGTTTAAATCGTGACACAAACATGATTATGTTTTAAATTATGGTTATAATTATTGGTAACTTTTCATCATTGTGGTGCTTTTAGTATAATGTTTGAAAAGACCCAAATAGGTTAATCAGTGGTATATGTACTAAGATCACAAATAATCTAGTAACAGTAAATATAGTAATAATTAATTAAGGAATCCTACATTATACATTTTTCTGACAAAATACCTATTTAGATTAAACTAAAGATATTAAAATTTAATGCATTACTTATAATTTATTTTATGTTTAGTTCTGGATTCAACTCTACTGAGCTGTGTTGTCATTGAGTGAAAAGTGGAAAATATAAAATTTAACTGTGAAACAAACATTTTATACATTTAAACTCCAAAAAAATACTAAAAACAAAAAATAACAAATATTAAATAAGTTACCATTGTAATATATATTATTATAGGATAACATTCAACAATGAAATTTACAAAATAAATATACATTTTTATTTTTATAGTTTTTGTTGGTTTTAATCATTTCATTAGTTAATTTTCTTAGCTAAATGTAGTTTGATATTTTTGCTTGTATTTAGACGATTTACTCAACCCATTATACATAAAAATTACAAAATATATTTTACTTTAATATTGTAAGCAATATCTCAAAGGTACCTATCAATCATAATATGGCTGGCTAAAACTACACTGACAACTCCATTTTTGATCGAGCTGTTGTTTTTTTCGCCTTAAAAATTCTATTTTACCACAAAAATGTACATTTTCTTTGGGATTGATATTAGCTTCAGTATTCAATTTTAAGTAAACTAAGCTACAATATTAGATAAGCGGCTACATTGTTTTGGTGACATAACCGATTTCTGTCACAATAGAACCTTTGAACAAATTGATATTGATTTGTCCATTGTGTATAAATATTAACTATTTAATTAAAATGTCAATAATATCTAACCAAAAATATTTCCTTAATGCGTATGAAGTGTAATGATTAGATTGTGGCAGTGCATGTTCTGTTTATTTAGCAGCAGTTTTACTAAGATTTATGGTTCAAGAATTGGTTGTAATAGTTGTCCTTTAGTGAAAGAAAGTTCTGAGTATTTTAGAATGCTTTTATTGAAAAATAATATGTGGGAAACTTGTTGAGTTTGACTTGCGCCCATCAATGGTTCCAAACTGACAGCTGTTTACCAAAATTATATACTAAACTAACAATCTCATCAGTAAAAATAACCACAGATGAAAGACATTATACATTAGTTGATGTAGACCAGAGAAAGAAGGTGACAGCTACCGACAAATATCTACCTCATAAATGAGAACCCTATTTTTCATCACTTTTTCTACATTTTTTGGATTTACTATAGATTCTTGAAAAGACGTAGCACCTCTAACACTTTCAAAATAGTAGTTTTCAAAAATTTTAGTAGTTTTGCTGCAGTATTTTAGAAGTGTAGGGTTTTTAGCAACAATTTAAAAAAAATATTTTTACAGGGTGTTTCTTAAATAGGACACCAAACTTCTAAATTGGGTTCCTTACATAAAAATAAATAAAAAAGTTCCTATAAACATATGCCCTTAAACACTTTGTATTCTAGAAATCCGCTTTTTTGTCTTTTTTTACAAAATAATTCATACCTACAAAAATGTTTGACTGATTGGGTTCAAACTTGGCATGCAGTTTAACCTAACGATGGACTATCTCAAGAAAAATAAACAATTATTTCCAATCGTGCGTTTCAAAATGGCGGCTGTATGAAAATTTCAAAACCTAAATTACTCAAAAACTGTACATTTTAACAAAATATGTTGACTCCTTTTTTATAACCCTTTTGATTCCCTATCAGATGGTGTAACTGTCAAAACAATCGGATAAAGGATAATAGTTATGTGTAATAATTGGTTTGTTCAATCCGGCATCCTATACAAACACAGTAAACACAACACTATTGTATGTACATTTGCTGTTATTATCTTAAACTTAACTATTATCATTTGATTGTTTTGACAATTACACCATCCGATAGGGAATCAAAAGGGCTAATAAAAGTTGTATTGACATTTTTGTAGATGTACGGGTTTTGAGTAATTTAGGTTCAACATTTTCAAACAGCCGCCATTTTGAAACGCATGATTGGATATTATCGTTTATTTTTATTGAGGCAGATCATTGTTAGGTTAAACTTCACGCCTAGTTTTAACTAAATCAGTCAAACATTTCTCTAGAGATGAATTATTTTGTAAAAAAAAACAAAATGGCGGATATCTGGAAAACGAAGCGTTTTAAAGCACATGTTTATAAGAACTATTTTATTTATTTTTGTGTAAGGAACCCACTCCAGAAGTTTGGCGTCTTATTTAAGAAATACCCTGTGTAGTTTTATTGCAAGCTATACTGGAAAAGTGTATCCCTAAATGAATAAATCGCTTTTAAAGGTTGTCCCACACAACCTTATAGTAAAATATTAGTTTTTTTTGTAAATAAAAAATTCACAGTAAAATATTCTTCGAGTTCTGATGATTAGAATATAATAATTAGCATGCTTTGTAACTACAGATTGTTATACAAATTTTATTTGTCAAAGAACAAAGAGAAATAAATGAAAGACATGAAATGACAAATTTCATTGTGATACATTAATCCTTTCCATGAAATATTAACTGTGACAGACTTGGCATATAAATGTTTTATAGTTTCACTATGAATTTTAGGTGGCCAAATTTTAATATCAATCCGAAAAATTTTCCATTTCTTCTTCGGATAGTACTTCCACTCGGACTGCTATTATCATTACTTCAGAGTGGTTCCTTTCATTGCCATAACAGACCGTCTTTTACTTACTGGATGGAGTCAGTTCTATCGCATGGCTTCTGTCGATGGCCCGCCAATGTTTGTTGTAAAGTTGACTTACAGCCATAGTGACTCTAGCTGCTTTTTCAGTGGCATGTCTAATCTGCTCACAATAACTGAGACAAAAGTCTAACATTACGCTAAAGTACTTCACGTTGGTTTTTGACAGTAATTCCTGTGAGCTAACCTTTGGGATCCTTCGTCGTGTAATCTTTCCAAATTCTGTCTTCTAAGTTGCTAGAAAATTCCATGTTTCTACGCTGAAACTCGTTTCGACTTGATTAAGCCTATATTGTATGCCCTCAGTGTCCCGCGCATTAATATCACCTGCAATGTCTTCTGCACTTCCAACAAAAACTTTATCATCCTGTATTTCCATACACAAGATTCCATCATAGGACGCATTCCACAAAACGGGGCCAAGAATGTTATCTCTGGCAGTAATAATCTTCCCTCGATTGTATCATAGACTAATTCTCTTGTCTTCCAGGTAAAAAAGAGGTTCCATGTAAGATTATTAAAACTACTGCTTACATATATGTATATGTAGTTTTTAAGATATTTAAAAAAAGTTTGTTCAAAATCCCATCCTTTCTCTATTTTTGAAAGTAGACCTACTACAGGTAAAATATTGAATAAAAAACAGTGGTATTAAAAGTACTTATATGCTTCATAGTTAAACTGTAGTAAATCTCAACTTTGTGAACAATTTGTTTTCTCTTCAGCAATACTGTGCTGAGGGGCCCTTCTCCCATTGGTCTCTATCACCAACATATAATGTATTCAAGTCATGGTTGCATTGAGTATATTAATTGTTAGTGTGTTATTAACATTTTGGTAAAATTTTATGACGGAACCATTGATGTGCAAGTTTAACCTAACTCCTCCAGTTTATGAGTTGCTTAATATGGTATGAAAAATAAAAACTACTAATAAAACAAATGTCGAATTCATTTTTTTTTTGGTTAATACCCTTTTTTATTGCTAAAATTTCTAACTTTTTTTTGAGTTTATTACAACCCTTGAGATTGTTACCTGCTAAAATTGGCTTGTTAATAACATGCAATTGTTATTATTTTTTTGGTAAACAAATAATAGTCTACAAAAAATTCAGCCTTTAATAATTTGATAGTTTAAGATGTTTCATTACATATATCTGAAATGAAGTGTTTATTAAAATTATTCAAGCCATAGCAGGAATTAATATTAAAATGTTCTCCGTTTATAATATATGTTATATATATTAATTCATAATCGTATACAAAACTGCATGGGACGTAGCTATATCTGTTAATTTTGTTCGTCTGAAGTTAATTGACAGGGAATCTGTTTTAGAACTGATTGAATGTCAATTAAAAGAGTAAAAATAGATAAGCCTACTGTTGGACAAGCAACTTCCTACATTGGCTCTCTTACGAATGCTTCTTGCAGGCTTAATGGCTAGAATAATTGATCAAAGTTTTATCTTCATTGCCATTATATTTGTTTACTAAAATCTATCATAAAACATATATCTGTTTGTTATATTTTGCAAAAAAACATTGGCTTTTGTATAATTAGAAAGAAAGTAGTTGACATCTTAAAATCTAAGTTTGTCTAAGACAAAATTTTTTTTATTTAGTTGTTTATAATTAACATTCTATATTCATGAATTGTATTCATATTAATTTAAATACGGCATCCCGGGGTCACCTTCTCGTTTTTGTTTTTTTTTTCCAAGGAAAAAGAAATGATAAAAAAACATAATTAGGCCTACTTGAATACACACGCATTGACCGGTACGACCAGGATTTTTATAAAAGTCGAATGCATGTTTCTTTATGGAGGTGCGCGTACTATACACCGACCAATACGACCGACCGTCAACGGACAATTCGCTACTTTCGCAGTTTTGAAAAAAGTCGGAGTGAAAGAACTTTTGGACAATCCGCGGCGTGCCGTACCGGTCGGTGTTAGCGAGACGTACGACCGACTGGTACGACCGGGATTTTTATTTCTTTGGTGACAAGGTACTCGCCAAAGGTAAGTCTTTTTGTGTTAATGTTATGAGTCCAAATCGTCGTTTCTTTACTTGCTTTTCCTCTTCCTCCAAAATAAGTGCGCTTATTATAGCTAGCTTTTCATCAACTTCCATCGAACTTTGTTATAATACAAGAAACAGCGCAACACAACCGCACTCGACGAGATTGAGTACACAAATGGCTTCCTCTCTTGCCAGTCACATGGTGTAAAATATGTCATTGGTCGTATCGGTGCAGTGTGTGCACCTCCTTAAAATTGTTGTTTTTGCTGTACCGGTCAGTGCCGTGTGCGCGTAGCTTCAGTGAGAAATATTTGAACTGATCCTAATAGCTTCAGTAATAACTGTCTGAATGAATTTACACGTTTGCAAGAAATTCCATTTGTGGGAATATGCTGCAGGTGCACCAAATCTATCACAAGATAAGTTGCATTAAGCATAAAATTTAATATATCATTAGTTGAGTTATGGCCTATATAAGAATGTAATTTAAACTATCGTTGAATAATAAATTTATTAGTGCCAAATTTGATAAAACGTGACTTAACACTAAATACTTTTGTTTATTGTAGTTATCAACAAATAAAAGTAAACAACACAATATATTTCAATAGTAAAAGTAAAGAAAATAATGGCACAGTTTAGTGCAAGTTTATGTTCATGTTTATCTACAAATTTTCACAGAACTGGACCTGACAATCTTTGACAATACTCATTTAAAAAATTGTTGTTGTTATTCTTTTAAGAGAAACTGGGAGCCTACCGAAATCGTGTTAATCATAGTTGTATTTTTTTAATCGAATTAATCTTAAGATTTTAAAATCTAGATTATCCTTGCAGTAGCAATAATATCATCAAAATCTTAGGTTTTTACAAATCATCTGTAAAAAAGTCCTATTGCATCCAAATTTTTGTAAGTGTAATTCATACTAGTACAAAATTGGAAAAAAATGCGTATGCGCTGCGTCGATTTTATTTTATTTGTCACCATGTTCAAAATTAATCGTATAACACATAGTCACTTTGTAGGAGCATATTTTAAACTCAAGGGTTAGCAACTGATAATGACAGTGTAAAGAGAAACTCTAGGAAAGTGTATTACATTCCACAAAATACGATTATTAAATCTTTGTCAGACATAGAATAGTTCTGTATGTCAATTATACATTTGGACTCTGCATTACTACGGTTGTTATGTAAATCTAGGCCAATAGGTTAAGCTTTTTCTGTTACTGTATGTTTAACTTTCCATATTATTGCTTTGTGAGATATACTCATTGCATTTTGTGGCTTTATCGTAATTTCTCCATAGCATTTCAGTTGAGAATATATATTACCAAGTTCTTTTAAGAACAGAAATCCCACAAGGTATTTTCCTCACAAATCAATAAAAAAAGTACAAAGAATACATGCATTAGGCCTATTCATGTATCTATATTATTTGATTATGAAGTAGCCTATAAGATACTAATTTAGAAGCCAATCATACTTCGAATCATGGTTTGTGTTGATGATAGAATGCTTTCAATTTTATTCTGTAAAAATAAATATTCTTTTGAATTCCTAAAATTTATATAAAGTTTTATATTATTTTTGTTGAAAATATATCCATTACTAGCTGGCCCGATCCGGCTTTGCACGGACAGACAAATCAAAGTTAAATGTTCATTAACCAAATACATATATTATATTATGTATTTCTTATGGGGGTTTTTTAGTAACTTTGACCCGCAAACCCCCTAAAATTTTGAATTTTTCGAAAACCTTTCTTAACAAGCACCTACGGGCCCTAGAGGAAGCTACATGCAAAATTTCATTCCAATCCGCTTGGTGGTTTTTCAGATTTTGTGATGAGTGAGTCAGTGGTATTTGGATTTTATTTATATAGATCATGTAAAAGGCACAGCTAATCATTGAGAAAATAAATCATGATTTTAAGAATATAATTTACAGTTAGACAAAGAGATACCAAGTCTTAAATATACCGAGTAAAACGGGGTCAATAGGGACAATTTTGAGTATTATTTTGCTATAATTTAGCTTCCAAACTATTTAACACCCAATTTTCATGCTTAAAAGTTGGTCCTTGTTCTTAGGCATATATACATACCTTTATTTTTCTTCTCCAGTTACCTCTGATTTTTTTAATGCTGTCCCTATTCCCCCCAATGTCGGGGTCAATAGGGACAGCCATTTATTTTGTACATAAATGAATGTTAGGTGTTATAGGGTCTATAGGGACAGTAAACTTCTTTTTTTTTAATACATTAACTCAAGGGCTGCTAACATAGAGTATAAAAAGTTCTGAGAGTTTATCTCAGTCATAGTTTTCTAGAGTAGAATATAATCTTAATTGTGTCACCGAGTTTAAAAGTATATAACAAAATATATTCATTGGGAGAAAAATATAAATATTTTTCACAGTTTTTGTCCCTATTCACCTCAGCGTCCCTATTCACCCCATTTTACGGGTATATATATAAAAAAAAAAAAAAAAAACTATGTGGTATGGTCAACTAATCTGATCTTTTTCGTACAAAATTAGGTTGAATGGTTCCTTTCTATTTAAAAATTGATCCCTTTAATAAAACTAAAGACAAAGAACACAAATCAAAGACTAATTTCACTTATGTTGCCAACTTGTCAAACTAGTATTAAATACAATCATAAAGTAATGTGAAGGATTCATATAAATTGTGTAGCATGTGGTTGGCAATTATTAATTTCCTGGTACATTTAGTCACATTTTATATTTAGGACAGTTACTATTTTGCCAGAATATTTGTCCATGTAATTCTAGACACTTCTACATTTTGTTTAGAATATTATAAATAGTCTCTGGCAGCTCACACCCGTAGTCAGTTTGCTTTGTTTAAGTTGTACGTGCTGAACTATATATTTCAACTTATTAAATCTTATCTCAACTTATTACGTATATTTTATTAAATAAAAAGGCATTTACGTTTTGTTTATAGCCCAGTTTATTTTCATTAATATTTCTGTTAATTTTTACTTGTTTTATAAATTGTTATAAACTTGATTTCATATCTGTACCATTCATAACAAAACTAATAACAAATATGCCCTAATATGCATTTT
>JAGFPH010000031.1:162248-180474 GCA_018207615.1 Philaenus spumarius
TTTTATTTTTTACAAGAGTTCAAGCATAAACTGCTGGGTCACTACTTGGTGCGGCCCCAAGGCACTGGGTAGCTTTGTGTATTCATTGATGTTGTAAGTCAAAAGTACAGACTCGATGTGTAGGTCAATATATTTCACCTCAACAGCCAAATTGGTTTCAAAATTTTAAAAGTTTTATGGGAGAGGTCAAAAATTTCCCCGGACCCATTTTGCCGAAGGAGGCGAGGGTACTCCTTAATCCCCATACCCCTGGTCTAGCCCCCCTAGAAAATATATGGGCGCCCTTGAAAGGTAAGGATCATCCATAAAAAAACACTCGTTTACTATCAAGATTGTGTGTGTTGTTTTTTAACAAACATAATTTGTTTAAAAACAAATTATATTTTGTTTTTATAATTTGTATTTATTATAAAATTTGTATTATAAATAAAAATTTGTATTATAGTATAATATTTTGTAAACAAAACATATTTGTTTACTATAAAAGTTTCTCAAATTATAAAATACATTATGAGATAAAAGTTATGCACTTTGGATACTGCAGCCTAATAATAATTGCATAACTTAAATAAATCTGTTTAAATAAAAGAAGACCTGACTGATTCATAATCAAGGAACAGCCAAAACTATGATGGCTATAGAGACTTAACACTTACACGGTACCTTATTCATACTACTATCCTTGATTATATATACAGAACGTTCATAATCAAAGCTACTATGTAGAGGTGCACTAAAAGGATTTTGCAAAATATTGATTTGAAGGGTCACTCTTTCATATAACAGAAAAAAAGCTGCTGTTTGTTGAATGCATTTGTATTGATTATCTTAGCAATCAACTTAGCAAATTCAGAATCAGTTAATTATTTTCACGACCAACAACTTTTTTATGTTTTGTTAGTAAAATAAAAACAAACACAATGAAAAACTGTATAATTCAAATATCTGTTACATTTATTATAAATAAAACACATAGTTTCGATCAAAAGCTTAAAACAATTTTAGACTAGGCCAACATTTTAGACTGAACCAACACAAATTTTTTGAAAGCATTTACATTTATTACCATAATAACCAACTTGGCAAATTTAGACTCAGGTAATTTTATTCTTCACAACCAACAGTTTCTAGGTAGGTTTAATAGCAAACACAAATAACGAAAAAGGCTTACTGTAGGCTATTCAAACACCTATCACTATTAAAATTATGTTATTCTTTACTAGGTCTACTGTATTTGATCTGTTTGAAGTACTGCCTTACCAAATCACACTTTGGTCATATTTTATAACTTCGAAATTGCCACTTTTCTATATTAAAATAAAAAATCTCTGCCCTAATCAATAGTCATCCCCCTTTAAAATGCATAGTATACAATAATCTGTTACCACTTGCTTGGCCGCGGGTGTGGGTGAGCGAACTTTTAAGGTTAACAAATTCGCCTTGTGAGGCGTCGTGGAGGTTGATGAGCGAAGCGAGCAGGGGTCGAAGTCCTCTAGTTTGTTACAGGCGTAATAAATGTTCAAAATGTTTTTAATTTGTAGCTTCGCTGATATCAATTTATATTTCGTTTACCATAGGGGGCAGCAACTTACGAGACAATAAATCAACATTTTGTTTGTAGTGATGTACCGTACTCTAAAATACTGAACAATTATTAACAGTTAATAGTTTGAGTGTAGGTAGCAGCATCTTCCGGACTATTGTAAAATGACGGTAAATAGTTTCAAATTTAAAAAAACCAGGTGGCAGCACCTTACGGATACTAGTAATAATTAATAATTTGAGCGGAGGTAGCAACATCTGCAGACTACAGCTGTAAATAGTGTAAATACAGAAATGTGGACAAATAGTTTGGAATTTAAGTGTACCAGGTGGCAGCACCTTAACGGATAGAAAGATTTGTTCACAAAGATGACACTATCGGTAAATTTAGTGCAGATTTACTATTCTTAATTGGAGTGATTTTTAACAGTGAGACAGGACAAATTTTATTGTTTCATAAAAAAAGTGTGCCGCCTCACTGAGGAATTCTCGGTAACTATTTTTGCAGATTTATTTTACAGTGTTACTGTAAAATGTTGGAATAATGTTGACATTTTTGGTAGCTTTGATTATGGACGTTCACGGTTATTATGTATAATCAAGGTTGGTAGTCATTTGCATCAGTACCGTAATGTGCTGCTACCTAGATATTTTAAATGTACTATTCGAAAATAGCTTTTTTACTAGAATGCGCTGTAGGTAAAATTTTGAAACTCAATGGAGTTTAAAGTGTCTGACCAGTGCTACCATCTGGGGACTTATAAATGTACTAAAACAAATATCTGTTATTGCCAGACTTGTTCTGGATTGAGCCCCACAGTACCTTCTCTAACGAGAGGTCTGAATAAATGCATTTTTCCGCCTAAAAAAAAAAAAAATTGTAACTGGAATGCGCTGTCAAATCAAATATTAGATCTCAATAATGGAGTTAAATGTTACAGACCAGTTCCGCCATGTGCTGCACTCTTTATCATTTTAGTTGAACTTTATATTGCCTATTTTTTTAAGTTGTCATTTTGGATTTAAAGCCCGGCAGAGCTGCTTGCAGCTATACTAACTAGCCTCCAGAATCTAATCCGCGATTCCTTAAGGTGGTGGTCTGGAATGCAAATGGGGTTCGCCCCAGGCGCAGTGATCTCCACTACTTCGCTACAGAAGAGGACGCCGACGTCATCCTACTCTGTGAGACTCATCTACAGCCAGGTCACGCCTTTACACTTCCTGCCTACAGGACTTATCGTACCGACCGGGTCTTAAGACCTGGTGGTGGCGGTAATCCTTGGGGTGGGACCGCTGTATTAGTGCACCGCAGGCTAACTCACAGAGACTTCCCCACTAATACAGTGCATTTTGAGTCCACAGGTGTTTTCGTACAGCTTGGGGACATGGAGATCCTACTAGTCGCAGCCTATGTCTCACCAACTCGAATTCTTCAGGATAGCTTCCTGTCCGATCTGGACATTCTTTTTCAATGTGCCGAACATGTCATTGTTGCAGGTGATTTCAACGCCAAACACAACTCGTGGTCACGGAGGACCAACACCAGGGGCAAAAGGCTCTTCGACGTTTCATTGATACTCATCAGCCTAGTGCTGACGTCTTGGCACCTGAAGAGCCTACTCACTACCCGGCCCTTGGACTTGCTGATGTGCTCGATATAGTTTTAACCAAGAATGTTCCTTTTCCCATAGTTGTTCGTGCTACCCAGGATCTCTCGTCAGATCACTGCCCGCTTCTGGTTACTGTTGTTGCTGGACCTACCTCGAGCTTACCGCCCAACACTTTACGTGTCAGGGTCGACTGGCACCATTTTAACGAACTGATCGTGGAACGCCTAACGCATCCTGCGCCCCCAAACTCTACGGAGGAATTAGACAGGCAGGTCAGTTCTTTACACGACCTTCTAACACTTTCTGTTTCAGATGCTTCCATCGCTGCTTCCCAAGAGCCGTCGCGGGAAACCCTTCCCTTCAGATTACGGAAGGAAATTGCCAAGAGGCGAAGGCTTCGAGGTTAGTGGAGGTCTTACTAACTTTGTTTAATTCTGTCCTCAGGTTGCGTCACTTCCCATCCCAGTTGAAGACTGCAAAGATCATCCTCATTCCGAAGCCAGGAAAGGACCACCTCTTTCCGCAGAATTATCGCCCGATATCTCTGCTGCCGACCATCTCAAAAATATTCGAGCGTCTTTTTCTTTCCAGGTTGCAGCCTTATCTAGAGGACCACATCAGACCAGAGCAGTTCGGCTTCCGACGTGGTCACTCCACTACCCTTCAACTCATTCGAGTTATCAACCAGCTGGTTGATAATCACAATAAGTTCTTGTCCTCTGTTGCAGTGTTGCTAGATGTCAGTAAGGCGTTTGACAAGGTATGGCACGAAGGCCTTCTCTACAAGTTGAGCGAGTCTCCTGTACCTGTGGCTGCCGTGCACTTGATCCGCTCCTACCTCTCAGGCAGATTCTTCAAGACCTTCGTAGACGGCGAACTCTCCACTCTGCGGCCGATACTTGCTGGTGTTCCCCAAGGCAGTGTCCTGTGACCAGTACTGTATCTGGTTTATACTAACGACTTTCCAACTATTCCAGGTGTGACACTCTCGCTGTATGCTGATGATGCGTTTCTACACTGTAGTAGTGTAAATCCGGCTTACGCAGCAAATACCATGCAGAAACAAATGGACGCGCTGTCCCCGTGGCTGCAGAAATGGCGCATTAAGATAAATGCTGATAAATCTGATTCCATCTGTTTCAGGAAAAGGCGTAGAATGACACGTGCCGTGGAACTTGACGGGGTGGCTATCCCTTGGAAGCCTACTGTCAAGTACCTCGGCATAACGCTGGACAGTCGACTCAACTTCAGGCGACACGTGCAGAACAAGGTCTCCGAAGGAAAGAAAATTCAGGGTTTCCTCTCACCCTTATTGGCAAGGCATAGCCCCTTGCCAGTAAAAACTAAATTAACGATTTTTCTGTTAATAGTTCGTTCAGTGCTGATGTACTCGTCTACTGCTTGGTGGGCGCTTGCCAGCAAATCCAGTAGGAAACAGCTGGAGACTCTTCAGACTACCGCTCTTCGCAGTGCCACTAAACTGTTTCAGGATGCACGCAACTCATGCTATCCTCATATAGCCGAGATCTGCAGGAGACTCGACATCCAGGAAGATGGTAGGCCTCGGCCTGCCGCTATCCTGGACGACCCGCCATAGGTTTCTTCACGCTGCGACTCCATCAAGATTAACACTAACCAGTTTGCCTTCTTTTCTATTAAGTGAGTTTCAGATTGATTTAGCAGTCATTAGGGAATAGCCCCTAGATGCTGCTGACGCTCCTTCCCAGTGATGCATGCGGAGTGTCTCTGTCCGTTACACATGGTACATGAGTGTTGTATAGCTTCTCAGGAGAGGCTGGCGGATACACTCTTGTGCCGGTGTTCGGAGCCAGAGTGACTTCCTTACTTGGGGGGAGGGCGGTCGTTTAGTGGGTATTGCCAGACTTATTCTGGATTGAGCCCCACAGTACCTTCTCTAACGAGAGGTCTGTCTAAATGCATTTTTCTGCCTAAAAAAAAATTTTTTGGATTTTATAAAAGTTTATCTTAAGTTGTATTTTCTAAAATATCTAAATAATGATTGAACTTATTTTTTTTTGCTGTGAAGTTGTTTTCTATAAACAAAATAGGTCTACATTGAATTAACTGGCTACCATGTACATTAAATACAGTTCTATTGTTTTCTGTCTCCATACTGTTTGTTTGTATAGGTTAATGCCTACCTTTCCTTACAAAGGACCAAGACATATATCTAGCTCATCATAACAAGATAATTTAGAAATGTAGTCTTGAAACCTGAATTAGGGAATTTCACAGAAATTTTCTTTTTGGGACTAGCCGGCCAGTGAGATAACTATGGTGCGGGGGTGGGCTCTCATCCTTTTATATTTTGGTTGGAACTTAGGCGTCAAAGACATTTCATTGCAGCAGAGGTAGCTGATGCGTGTGCTGGAGCGTTACATATTGTTACGACCACGTTAATAAGTGTAGTAGTGTCATCTTGCGGAGTGTAGAGAAGTTAAATGCAGATGGTCCTACAGCTACAGTAATACAGTGCCATTTTTTGGGAGCGGTGGAGTTCAACAATAACGTCAATAAGTGTGCTTGGCTAGTCGAAATACATAACATCTTGTAGTGAGTAGCAGAGCTAGAACATGTTGTGCTGCATGATTGCATCTCTGGAAGATTAAAAAACATTCGAGGGTTTTATAATATGTTCTATGCACTGACGCATAGTAGGCCTACAAATACAGGAGACAAACAAGAGTTGGACAGTTCCCAATTTTATCTTCGAAGCGACAAGTGCGGCCTGAAAAGCAAAATATAATGCGACTAGTGATATTATGACTATTGTTTCTTACTGTAAATAACTTGATTCTACATTGTGTTCAATTGAATTAAAAGAGTCTTGAAGATAAAATCAGAGCATTCTACTTATCCAAAACCATGACTCTTAATAGGATCAATCAAATTGGCATTATTTTGATTTGTAGTTATGCATCTTTTGTGTGGATTTGTCAGTGAGTGCAAAACAGAGTTATAGGGATATCAATATTTTTTGATTGAGTCAGTTGGTAAGGGAATTTGTATAATTAATTTACAATAAAACAATCTCAGTCCTCAAAGAATACAGTATAAAATATCATTTTAACCCTTTGCACTCTGGAAGGATTTTTAATAAAAGTCCTCTGGGCTCGGATGGCCAGTAGTGCTGGCCACAGCCATTTCTTTATCAAGTCTGAATTGTTACGTTCCTCTCAGCTCGGATGGCCAGCAGGACTGGATGGCCACACAAATGATCTGCATTAATTTATTTTTGGTAGTTTTATTTTGTCTGTATTGTGCTGAAATCAAGATTCAAAAAAAATCTTAATCTAATTAATTCCCGCTTTTTTTCTGGATTGTGTTGTATCAAAACGTAGCAATATTCGTTACATTATAACCTTACCAGCAGTTTAGTTTTACGTTGCGGTGGTCTAGGCTAGTGTTTTTAAAGTTTGGAGTAATTTAATACAACAAAAGTTAATTAGTTTATTATAGGTTTTAAGTGTGTTTTTGTTAACAAGTTCTTAATTTAATTTAATTTTAAATTACCTAAAAATGTTGTTCGATAAGTTGTATACAATGGACCCAATGGTTTATTTTATTCATTAAAATATATTATAACTATATATTTACAGTTAAAACAAAAATTCACCAATAACAATATAATATATCTACTTTATTGTATGGCAAAATAAAAGACTTACTAAAAGCCCACGATTTTGTTAAACAAGAAATAAATACCCACTAACAACATTTCAGATTGTAGTGAAAAATAATTCAGAGCTGTTGACGCCGCAAGGTCAAATTAGCGGCAGAGCTGATAACAGTATAGTAAGCAGCCAGTCAGGCTGGCCATCTGAGGTGTGAGGATGTTTAATTCGATAAATATTCAGAGCTGACTGAGAATATCGTATGGCCAGCAGCACTGGCCAACCGAGCGCAAAGGGTTAAGACTTAACATTATCAGAATTCACAGGAAGCCTTCAGTTAGAAAAATATTAATTCTTGAAAATGAAATTTTAGTACTTGTGAAAAGAAAGTACTGTAAATGCTGAACAAGAAGGACCAACTTGTGCTTGTTTGTACGCGGCTCATTCATTAATGAAACAAAGCGACAGCAAATTAATTAAGGATTGCATGTTGCAGCACAGAAGAAATGTGTCCAGAACAAGCTGATTTATTTTAAAACAGTTTTTCAGCAAACACTGTTGCTCGAATAGTAGATGATATTGCAGGAAATAAATTAACTCAATTGTCTGACAAAAATAATTGACACAGTGGTTATAGTTGGCTTTTAATGAGCCAACAGATGTTTTAGATACTACCATAGATCATGAATAATAAATAGATCTTGCATCCATACGGGGACTGTGTTCCGGAAAAAAGGTTGTCGCGAAAATAGTACATAATCGCGCCGCGAGGTAGCGCTAGGGAGAAAGCATTGGTAGCATTGGTGTTTCAAACAGCTTCCATCGTTTCCCCAATAGATAGCGCCAAAAAAGTCGAATTTCCAGTGGAACAAAATATTGCATTGGATCGGAGTTTTACTAGGTTATCCAAATACAATGATACTACTCAGGTGTTACTTTATTTAGGGATGGATGCAAATTTTGAAGGGTTTCAAGCATTTTTAAATGGCATTCACGGCATGATCACTGGAGAAGATATTTTTAAAGCAGTTGAAAATGCTGTTCAGAAAAACAATCATCAATAAAAAAATTTGAAGTTTATCTTTACTGATAGAAAGAAAAACATACCTGGAAAAAGTTATGGTGTTACTGCTCTTGAATCAAAGGCCGTAGAAAATGACGTCGGTTCGAAACCATTAATCGTACTTTGCATCATTTGTCAACAGTCTTTGTAAGATAAATGCTTGTTATGTCAGAAGTTTTAAAGGCAGTCATGTGACAGCTGTTAATTATATTAGATCCCACTCAATCATTGCCAATTTCACAAGTTTATTGAATAGATTGGAAAAAATTACTTACCATATAATACTGTAGTACACTGGCTTCGGAACAGAAAAACTCTAACACAATTTTTTGAGCTCCAAGCAATAATTGAAATTTTCTTGAATGAAAGGAATCGTTCTTTGGCTGATTTACAAAACAACGAGTGGTTGTGGAAGTTATCATTTTTACAGATTTAACTAAACATACGAATATCATTAATTATTTGAAATAAAAAGGAGAAAACCGGATTCTGCCAGATTTATATTTCCATATTAAGTCCTTTCAACAAAAAATTGTTTCGTTTCAATCTCAATTGAACAAAAGGTGTTTCACTCATTTTAATACATACCAAATATTTAGTCAGCAATGGCAACTCAGACTCTAGTTCCAGTAGATTTCACAATTCAATGCTTTAAAAATAAATTTTGAGCTTTGCTTTCCATTTTAGATACCATCGAGATTTTTCAAAATTTGTTTGGCGCTGATTAGAAACCTTTGCCCCAGAACTTCTAGTGGAAATGATTAATTTGCAGTGTAGCGATATTTTCAAAGAAAAATAATTGAAGCAATTAATGCTTGACCGATTGAATAAATTTAATCAAGCTTTTTCAGCACTACTTGTCTGTGTGAAAAACATTCTCAAAAATGAAATAAACGAAAAGATTCACAGAAAAAATTAACTGATGAGCGTTTGAATTCATTGCAATTTCCACTAGAGAGAACTTGATCAACAAGTGCAAACAACTGTTACTGGAAAGTTACAGTTACTCAAGTCTTAAATCATAATTATGTTTCTTTTACGGCCATTAAATTAAAACATTTGATTATTATTATTGTATGATTGACTCACATTTTAAATTTTACAATTTAATCAAAATAAACCATGGCGAGCCAGATTGGTGGTGCTCATAGACAAATGTTGGCCTGTGGACTGTTGTTTGGAGACCCCTGGGTTGTATTTTAATTGATTATTTGAGACCAAAACTTAGAAATTATAAATATACCAGTCTAAATAATATTTGTAGAAATTCACTTAAATCCATCTAAATTTTAAAAGGAGTGCTACTACCCCTTCAGTCCAAAATCATACTACCTCCAATTTAAAAATCCTGGATATACAACTGCAAATAATAAAAACTTTGTTAAAATATATTTACGATTAATCTTATTTCAATAGTTTCATGATTCTTGGTTTCCAAGTCACTTCGAATAGAAACAGATACAGAATAATATAATAATAATATTAAATATTACTTGCTTTTGATCCATCATGTGACTTATTTTGGTTGATGTAATTGTTACGACGCGTTTCAGGATCACAATCCCATTGTCAAGTTATTCAATTACAGTTGAACTTGGTTGTAAGGGACCCAAGGAATGTTGAAGCTACATCCGAGTGACATTATAAAGATGTACCAACAGAAAATCATATTTTTGTTACCTTGAGTGAAAGGCAAACAACTATACAGTATTACTATTATTGGCAACATTATTCATGACGTTTATACAAAAGAAATACAGTATACTTTTCTTTTAATGTACCCGATAGTTTGAGCTATTTGGTGCTGAGTTCACCTACAATTATAAATTAGTTAACATTGGTTAATGTGTAAAGTTTTAATGAGTATATAGGCCTACATGTATAATGTGTATTAACAAACTGTATTAAAAAACACTAAAATTACAGTACGCATTAAAACATTAACTTACTGACCTAAAAAACTCGCAACAATTTTAAAGTGTCAACATTACTGTGGGGAGGGGGGGGGAGGTAACTGTCTGATCATAACAACTACACGTAAATGTCTCGTAGGCTATACGATTGAGTCTCGTAGCTATACGATTGAGTCTCGCCGCACTTTTGTATCTTTCTCAGCAACAATCTTTAGTTACACACAGCACACAACTGACACTCATAGCGTGTGAATATTGTTCCTTAGGAGGGGTGGGAGAGTTAGCAGTGTTGCCCCCTCTACCGACTTTGATGGGACCAGCCGCAGTTACATTTTACTTGTGAAAAAAAACAAGTAGTTTGTTTATTTCACGGTTTGATTTTGAAGAGGGAGAAAATATTCCGCCTGACATCAAAGGAAAGGGGAATTCTAACATTTTTCGAGTTCTGAGAAAACTGAATTGAAAGCTTGGCATTGATATTTTGTAGATTTATGATGTTACAACCGCGTGGTTAAAATATTTATTGACGCTAAAACAGGGGTTTATAATAATGTAAAAGATATCGATTTGGTCGGACCTAAAAAAAACTTTGGTTGGAGGTTTAATTGTACCTAACTAGAAAGCTCGCCAACTGTACCAGAGATCTACTTATATAAAGCTAGACGGTAACACTGATTCATTGACATTAATTATTAGGCACTTCCCGTAATCGGACCCCCCTCGACCTCATCTCTCGACAAGAAACTTTTGGGAAAATTGCCAGAATTTAACATTTTTAAATTTTGGAAGCACCTTTTGGGCGGGAACGATTTTTTATATTTTTTAAATTTCTTCATTTTTCCAGTTTGAGCGCATTTAGTAAGAACACGGTAAGAGATAGCAAAAAATGTTAAATACAAAAGTTGTAGAAAATTTAATTTCAAAGGAGAGATTTTCCGTCAGATTCAAGATTCAATCATCCATTTAGCTACTATTCTTCTGAGAAGGGAGGCTCTGCCCAAAGTCCTTAAAGCTAGACGATTTCACCACTGACATTAATTATTAGGCACTTCCCGTAATCGTACCCCCATCGACCTCATACTTGAATTAAAGCTCTCGACGAGAAACTATTAGGAAAATTGCCAGAATTTAACATTTTTTAATTTTGGAAGCACGTTTTGGGCGGGAAAGATTTTTTCGAATTTTTCATTTTCTTCATTTTCCCACTTTGAGCGCATTTAATAAGAACACGGTAAGAGATAGCAAAAAATGGTAAATACAAAAGTTGTAGAAAATTTAATTTCAAAGAAGAGATTTTCCGTCAGATTCAAGATCCAATCATCCATTTAGCCGCTATTAACCCGGGAAGGAGCTCCGGTAATGTTTATTAAAGTTTTGGTAATCTCTTAACAATAAGAAATTTTTACAAGGTGATGAAAAGAAATCATCCAGTACGTTACAAGTGTTTAAAATATATTGTATGAAAGAGAATATTAAACATATACCATATTCATTGCTATATTACAAACTGTACAATATACATTTATTAGGACTGTTTTTTTATATTTACAAATTATGAATACAGTATTAATTTAGAGCTACATATTTTGACTTATAGCTAGATAAACAGGAAGAAACCAACACTAATTGCTACCAGAGAAATTACACATGGCCTAGAGTTAATGAAGCCACCGCTCACATGAATAATCTTGTCTTGGTCACTAAACATTGCTGATAGATCACCTGTAACATTTTAATTACTAACATTAGTTCAAAGCACAGAAAAAGATTGTACGCCAAGAGAGCTTAGTGCCACCCTTAAAAGCGTTAAGAGTTAACATCTGTAAATTACCAGAGACTACCACACCCTTGTGGAACTCTAGTTGCAACTGAGTTAATGTTGCCAAGTCTATGATAGGACGGCCCAGGAAGGGATTCGTCTGCTACCTGTATTGTAGTTACTTAATGTATCAAGCAGGTTGCTTGTTTTTAACTCAAATGTGATTAGAATATCTTTTGGGTGACTGTGGCTGTTAAAAAGCACAGAATTAAACCTTTAAATCGTAAGAACACTCTTTAATATTCACATAGTGAAAAAAAATCTAATAAATTAAGACTTCGATAATCCGGCACGCTCGGGGATCCGGTGATGCCGGATTATCAAATATACCGGATTATTGAGGTCTTCCTTTAAAATGGTTTAAACAGGGAATAACTATAAATAAACGCACATGTACTATATATACATATATATTATTATTATTGGGTTGTTAATGAGATTTTACAACACACAAACAAAAGCTTTGAAACAAACAAAAACGTAAATTACATGGTGCAACTACGTAGAGAAATTGCCGCTAACTGATGGGCCTCAGGTAGGGAGGGCTCTATTTCCCTTCGTTGTTGGTTTTCGTTAGTCAGTACGTGGTGGAGGTTGCTATTTTTACTCCAGCCTGTCACAAATTCTTCGAACCCCTTTCCCTTCCAAACCGTGGTTTTAAATCGAACAACTATTTACAAGAAATTCAATGTATCTTTTTCCAAAGACTTCGATTTGTTCAAATAATCTTCAATAAGTGGAATATGTTCAAAAAAATACTGTCAGCAACGAAAGTGTTAAACGGTCCCTTTAACCGGGAACGTTTTTAAAGGACGACGAGAGCACATACATTTGAATCGGTTCGATTTTTAGGAGAAATGTTGATTGAAATGTTTGTTTTGGACAAGTTTATTGAGCAGTAGATTTTTACACACTGTTTTTGATGGATGCGGAGCCAACAGACAGTGTAGACCGGGCCTAAATCACTCAATAATTATAAAAACTGCCATTTTTAATGGGTGGCAATTTTCAAGATGATGGATGCCGAACTATCGGGGGACTATCAAGTGCCGGATTATCGAGGTCGTACTGTATATGATAAAAAATGCAATGATTTAGTTTACCACACTGACTATATTAATCCTCCTTTAGGAGCAAAACTGTATTGAGAAATAGTTTTTTGGATCTCATCCTCGAAAAATACAAAAAAACTCACCATAAACAATTTGTTTATTCAAAATGATACAGTTTTGATTGATCATGTAATTGTTTTTAATGCGTCTTCTGTTTTATTATAGATGTTATATTTTTAGTGAATTTCCACAGGAAAGATGAGCTAGTCCAGTAACCGCTATGAGAGACCTAAGGTTGGGAGTAGTAAATGAGCACTGATCATGGCCCCAAGAAAACGTCGGGTGTCATTAAAAACTTTTTGTATAAATGTGTTCGGACTCTATAACGGCTGCAGTTTACGTCCAATTTGGTCCAAATTTGGTAAACACATTGATTGTCTGAGTGACTCGGACCAGTTCGTTAGCCAACTGGGACAACTGGAATTACTTTTTTAATTAGAAGTAAATTTTGGCAATTTTTCCAAGCGTTTAAAATTATACTTTTTTGGGGTTTTATGTAAAAATATAAGTATAGGAGATTGTTACAAACATTTTATTTCTGTACACGATTTTATAGCTCGTTTGGCTCCCATAAATTCAATAAAAATGCAAAATACAATAAAATTTCTTTTTTTTAAATTTGCTAGGGAGGATTTTATTGTTGTTCTGCTTCTTCTGTTACCACTGGGAGTGAAGCAAATCAGTAAAAAATCCGAGGCCACATGGTCGAAGTGCAAACTCATAAAGCGAGTTTTTCCGCTGAGAGTGGAACGAAGAAAGGCTTCAGCCGGGGTTGGAGGCTGAGTTGCAAACAAATTCTACTAATATGTTTTGTAAAGGCAGGCAGCTATTCAACGTCTTTGTGAGCAGACCAATTTCCCAAGTAGTTTGTTGAAACCCTAAAATCATAAAAACTTAAATTGGGAATTCGCTCAACTCACGTTAGCGGTTAAGCTGCACGGTCGAATTATTTTCTAATGGCTACTATTTTTGTGCCTCAAATACAATCAAATAATAATAATGATATGCATAGCATATCATTCGCACATTTAGCCCAGACTGTACGCAGTGATCCCATGGTAAATACCCTTGCGGACTAATTTTGTCCATTTCAACAATTTCCCCACTTTATTTTCTGCAATTATTAGCAAATTTTCATAAGAAAGATGAGCTATTTTAGTGGCTTTTATAGTGAGACCTAAGGTCGGGAGTGGCGAATGGAGCACTGATCATGGTCCCCAGAACATGTTTTGGGTGTCATTTAAAATTGTTATATATATAACAATGGGAATGTAGGCCTATGATACAAGTAAGATTGTCTGAGATGAAAGTGTATGTGTTTAGCTATAAGAATGTTTGGTATAAATTTATAATTGAGATAATTATACAGGAGTGTATGTGTCACGTTGTATATGCATTTTACACGAGGGTGAGTGGATTTATTTATTTATATTATTATTGCTGTGTTTTTGTTTTTTGTTTTTTTTATAAGGCGAAAACTCTATACTAATATTTATGAGTGTACAAAGTGCTGGGATGTATTCGCATGCTAGTGTATTGCAATGGATGATTAAGTGTAAGTATATATATTTGTGGAATGAGTTTGATTGTATGATAATCTATAGATGTATGCTTGGGTATAAATGGTTATTATTATTATTCTCCTCTTCTCATCTTGTTCTTGTGTGTGTGTTCTTGTGGTATGTGATAGTCTATTGGCGTTTTATCTCAATAACTACTACACTGCCACCACCAGAACAACAATATAAATAAGTCTTTATAAAATAATTATGACTATAAAATATATTTACATGTCTGGCATGATAGTTTCGATCGCATTGCATTTGGGCACTCAACTCATTACCTACACACAGGCGTAAGCCCATGTAGGGATTATTCTTTTGAACCAAATTGTAAGAAAATGTAAAACCAAAACAAAAAGAATAAAACCATATTCTATTCTATTCTATTCTATATATATATATGTTCACACTCTAATGGCCACATTTTATTTCCAATTTAGTCCAAACGTTGGTTTTTAAAGTTATTTGGACGACTTTGTTAGCCAATAAATTCAACAACCGGAAACACGTTTTTTTTACTAGAAGTAACAATTTTATTTTTAAAGATTTTTCATACTATACTAAAACGTATGTGTGAGGTTTTTTCTAAAATAATAAATAGAGGATATTATTCTGCGTATTTTGTTTTTTTTCATCTTGCTCTAGCCCATCTGGTTCACCCAAAATTTATCAAAACATAAAATAGCTTAAAAGTGCCATGTGGGGGATTTTACTGTCCGGCACTTTCTGATCTGTAGCCGATGGCCGAGATGCAAACTCGCGAAGAGCAGTCCATAATACGAGGCAGCTAGGTTGAGGTACAAACTAGCAAAGCGAGTGGAACGAAGCAGTGCATGAGCCGGGAATGGGGGCTGAAGTGCAAACACTACTATTATATTTTGTACACGCAGGTGCTTTCGTGAGAAGACAAATTTCAAAAATAGTTGGTTGAAACTACAAAACAAATTTAATTAGGGAAATTTGCTCAACTGACACCAGTCAGCTGCGTGATTGAAATATTTAAATATGAATTTTATCATGTATACTGAAAACAATAGAAACATTGCTATAAAGCAGTATCATTACATTCGTATATACACTTTTACAAACACTTGTATGAAAGTAATACAGTAAAACATGAGATTGACAAAAAACAACGTAGTAAAAAAAGGAACAAATTATTTCACTATCTACTGTATTAGGTTTTTCTTTCATATTACCTCTTACGATAGTTTCAATTGTATTTTCTTGTACTTCTTCAACTACATCTTCATCTGTAAAAGAAGAGTTATTGTCAAAGCTTCAGAAAGTTAATATAAAATCACAGGTTAAATATGAGTTAGCTAAAATGATAATATTATATCAAAAAACATTGTTTAGGTTTTGGTCAACAACATTCTTAGTTTCTTTTGACTTATGTAAAAACCAGTTTTTCGGTAAAAGAATAATTAATATCTTTTATCTCTAAGAAATATTTTTCTGCTTTGCAGATGGATCAGAACCATGCTTCGGGGCAGGGTTGTAGAGTCTTCTCTGTATGATGAGACCTTGGAGGTTAGAGTGGAGCGAGGATGTCCACAGGGAGGGGTACTTTCGCCCCTTCTGTGGAACCTTGTGGTGGATGACTTTCTTAAAGAACTAAACAATAATGGTGCATATGCGCAAGGATATGCAGACGATGTTGTTGTACCAGTGATAGGTAAGTTTGTACCAACTGTGGCGGAGCTGCTTGGAGTGGCACTTAGGACTGTGGAGAAATGGTGTGGGAGAACGGGACTGGGTGTCAGTCCGAGCAAGACTCTAGCTATTCCATTTACCAGACGAAGGAAACTGGAGGACTTTGGGCCCCTCATTCTTCAAGGAAGTGGGATCACCGTAGCAACAGAGGTAAAGTATCTGGGAGTGATGCTCTACCAGAGGCTGAACTTCTGTGCACAACTTAATCGAGTGATCGATAGAGGTAAGTGGACATTAATGGCGAGCAGGCGCATGGTGGGTCGGACATGGGGGTTGAAGCCTAAGCTGATGCACTGGCTTTACACCTCTGTGGTAAGACCGGCCATGACGTACGGCGCCATTGTATGGTGGACAAGAACTGAGGTCCAGGAAGGACCTAACTCTTAGATGTAGGGCTTCCTTATTTCTGATTTACCACTATCTAATACTTTCAAAGAGTGATTCTTTTCACCTAATGTCATAACAATTTTCTTGCCTTTTTCACTCATATGATAATTCAAACATGAAAAAGACCTCAACCCCAGTAAAACTTCTATGTTAAAACTGAAACTGAGTTTCCACAACATGCAAAACGTTCACTGATATAGAGACTGAGAACTGTACTGAACTGCATTTTTCAGCACAACACATGTGCTAACAATTAAAACATAGCGTTTGTGATTCGGATTGCATTGCACTCATACCACTGACATTATTTAAATATGATTTGGATAGTTCGAAGGCAGGATACTTGGGAGTCAACTGTATTGGTTAAAAGAAACATAAACTACACAGGGTGATTCAGACTATACGGCAATGTCTCGGTAGCTCATTCTATAGCTAAAAATGAGAATAAAAGTACATATAACGCTACGTTTTCCAGATATTCGCTATTTTATTTTTTTTTACAAATAATTCATATCTAGAGAAATGTTTGACTCATTGAGTTCAAACTAGGAATGAAGTTTAACCTAACAACGATCTATCTCAAGAAAAATAAGTGATTATATCCATCATGCGTTTCAAAATTGTGGCTGTTTGAAGATTTCAAACCTAAATTACTCAAAAACCGTATATTTTAACAACAAATGTCTAGATAACTTTTTTGTAGCCCTTTTGATTTCATATCGGATGTTGTAATTGTCAAAACAATCGAATAAAGGATAATAGTTAAGTTATGTGTAATAACTGGTTTGTTCAACAGACGTCCTATACCAACACAGTAAGCACAACAATATTGCATGTACATATGCTGTTGCTATCTTTAACTTAGGTATTATCCTTCATCCAATTGCCTCTTAACAGCCTGGCAAGAGGGTTAAGATGTCCCGAAAGGCGCTTCATGTGACTCCTGATTCGACGAACAATTTCCTCTTGGATCGTTGGCATGTCCAGATAGTTATGGATCTTAGAGATACGAGTACACCATGGTAGATTCAAAATAACTTGTAGAATGTTATTCTGGGCATTCATTGTATAGTGGACTTGCTTGCAGTGCCCCAAAGTTCATGCCATAGGTCCAAATAGGTTTGAGGATTAAATAGTAGACTAAAAGTTTGCTGTTGAGAGACAGAGCAGATTGTCTACCTAGGAGCCAAAGTAGGTTTCTGAAACGATTGTTGACCACATCTCTCTTGTTCCTGGCATGATTTTTCTAAATCAAACGACGATCAAAGTAGAATCCAAGATACTTAACATATATAGACTGAGTAAAATATCATTCCCCAACTCAACTGGGACACATATCCCTTTACGAAGAGCAAAGGTAACGTGATGCACTGGCTTTTATAAGCCACTTAACTAACCAGGCATTTGTAATGTCCAATTGTCGTTGCAATCCGCTGCTAGCTTCGTCTGAACCATTACTACACGAGAGGAAAGCAGTATCATCTGGAAACGTTGCAACAGTAATGCCTGGTAACTGTGGCATATCACATGTGAAGGTATTGTACAACACAGGGCCCAGTACCGAGCCCTGTGGAACACCTGCATAGCAGTTATAAAGGGCAGAACCTGCCTCACCATGTCATACCATGTCAACTTGGTTATCCAATGACATACAGAAAAAAAAAAAACACTTTGTCGATCAAAAAGAAAAATATTTTTCCTCTTGTACATTGTAAAGTTAACAGCCATTTTGAAAATTAGAAAAATAAAGTCTTGTGAAAATTATAAAATACAATTGTAAATTGTAACAAACAAAATGCTCACAACAAATTTGAACTCAATATCTTATTTAGTTTTGGAGTTATTAGTTTTAAAAATAATAAAATGA
>JAGFPH010000031.1:180484-193490 GCA_018207615.1 Philaenus spumarius
AAAAAATATAACAAACAAAATGCTCACAACAAATGAACTCAATATCTTATTTATTTTTGGAGTTATAGTGAGTTTTTGTAAAAACATAACTGACTTAAAGCGACTAAACTAAGCCGAATTTGAGAAAGGTTTCTCAACATGTTTAATTTGTATAGAGTGATAATGTTTTTTGTACACCCTGTATCTGTATCATATGAATATTTTATTCTTCAGTAGCAGCATGTAGTCAGCTAGCTACCCCTTTTACACTTCTAATAATTTATATTAAATTTAATTTGTTTTCCACCATATTTTTCCCCTTCATTTTTGATTGGGTGTTATACATTATTAATTTCTATGTAGTACTTACACTGGTTCACTGGTTACATAATTATTATATGATAATGACTAAAGTGTAATTTTATAATTTTGAAATGTGTGTTATAAATTGCAATAGTAGTTTCTGGTTTTGTTTAATTTAAATACATAGATTTATCTCATTGAAGTGTTTGTTTTGGTGAAGTCTTAAGTGTATGTGCAAGATGTACCTTAGCAAGGGAAGCTAACTATTATTTTCACTGAGAATTACTTTCAAAATAAACATTATTAACTGACTAGTAATAATAGCATTGGTTTACTATTTACTTTTTTTGTTTGTTTGCCTCACTGGACTGGGTATAAATATTTCATAAATACCTGTGTATCACTTTTTTGTGCTGCTCACAGTCCTGTTGTCCGAAAGGTGAAACGATTGTTGTCTCGTTAAATATAGAGACATTAAACAGGACTGTGAGCAGCACAAAAAAGTGATACACAGGTATTTATGAAATATTGGTTTACTGATGAACTTTAACAAAACACAAAATTATTTTTGGTTTTATTACTCTTGAAAATCACTTTGACTTATTGTTTATCTCTGATTTTACTTACTTTGCAAAGTAACACGGGGCTCCTCCTGTTCGTTGCTTGATTGACTTTCCTGATCAGGTTTATTTTCTGAAAATCAAACAACATTTTAAAGTTTAAAGTCATAACTTCAACTTCATCTAATAACATTTGTATAGTTTATAACAAAGATTGATCTATGGAAAAGTTTTCATTTAGTCATAAAGGAATGGATTTCCATTTAAGACCCTGAGATTTAAAATTGAAAAAACCTCTTCTCATAAAAGCAATGCCTTAAAAAAGGAGAATGTTGCAAATGCCCTTAGCTTTGTTTAGTTTCTAATAATGTCAGAAAAACTATTAAGACACTATTCAGCTGGTCCAGAAAAGGGTTTTAATACAGTAATAACTTTTTCATCTCGTAATGTCCTTACAAATGATTTATTGCTTTGCTAAAAGTTTAAACTGCTTGACATTCTTTTTTATTCTTCTCCCCTCCATAGGCCCAAAATTGAAAAACTTCTTTTCATAAAAGCAGCCCATGATTCATAAAACATTACCACAAAAGAGTTTAGATGTCTTAATTCTTTACAAGGTTCAAAATTGGCAATGCGGCTAAAATATGCTAGGGTTTCACAGTGTAAATCAAGCTATTGGCATTGGGGTTTTCATTTTGTTATTCCCTTATTTGTATTCATTAGTCTAACTAACATAAAGTAGAGAAATTGCAAAAACAAAGTGAAATAGTTAATTGTGTAGCTAGGGTGCACAGTTGAGTTTGTCGCACGAGATAAACATTTGACATTTGAGTGTGAAAAATTAAACTTTCCACTCGTGATATACACAACGTTTTCCCTACAGCTACATTTTAAATTAGTGTTTTATTTTTTAGACTACATCAGCTGTTTACTTTGCATACAGTGCAAAACGTATTACTTTACCGCACGCCAGCTGTTTAGCCTTATAGTAAAGTAAAACAAACAGGTATAACAAAATAAGTTAAATAGGTATAAATTTACCTGTAATGAAACAGGTATAATTACTTGATGCTGAACACATTTAGTTAAGTTTGCGCACTGCTGTGAGTGTGCAAAAAAGGACTTTATTAAACAGCTGTTGGAAAAGTACATATTTCATTATATATACTTGGGAGTACTAATGTATCAATATTAAATTGTGTACTCGTGACAGTTTCGCCAGAGAAATAAATATTGATGATCATGTACTCTGGACTAACTACAGTATACATTTATTGAGATTTTAGTGTTTATTGGTTGTTATTCTTAACAATAATATCAACAGTCTTTTCACATCAACATTCAATAGGAATAGAGATGTAAAATTTTCAGTTATCTTATATGCCCAGCTTAGACCTCTACAACCATAGGCCTAAAAAGTCACACGCAGGGCCGTAGATAAGATTTTTTTTAGGGTGGGCTGATTCTGATTGCTAGTAAACCACACCGGAGAGTTTACGGAATACACCCCAATCAAGAGGAAAAAATTTAAATTTTAGGTAATAAAGTTGACTTTTTAGCACACTCTCATAAAATAAGCTTACATATTTTTAAGCTGTGTTACTAGCTTCAAGTAATTGAATTCAAAAAATTATAATACAATATATATGTCTAAAAACAATCAGTGTTTTTTCAAAGTGTACTTAACTGTAGTTCTGGACCAAAACGTCTGGTGATAAATAACATTCTAGTGGTAGAGTAATTACAATAACTGTATTCTACTAATTCGTTAAGTGCATTACATAGTAGGCCTACATGTCAAAAAAAAAAAAAACTGAAAACTTAAAGAGGCCGTCATATTACAAAATTACACTACAGTGCAAGTTATTTGTACTGTATATATCTATATCAATGCAATTTTTTAATCCTAATTAAAAAAAAATTGTTGTATCAGGAAATTTCGGGGTGGGCTGCAGTCTGGTCACACGAGAACAGATTAACAAGATAAGGAATGGACTTCCTATTGATTTCACTTGTTAGTGTTGTCTACTGTCTATATTGAATGTTTAATTTTGTTTTTATCCGTGTTTAGTTGTTTTTTAATAGGTACAATGTCCGAAACACGAGTAGTGATATGTTTATAGTTTGAAAAAAGAAGAAAAAATTATTTATAAGGATTACTGGCGGTAAGAAACGAGTACCGTATAAAAAAACTGTTATTTTAACCCTTAAAGCCCTTATGGGCTACCACTCATTTACAGTTAAAAAAATATATTTATTTTCTCAATGTTATTTTTAAATTTTTATTCTTAGGGTTACACAGCAGTACACACAAAAAATACTCAAATAATTTTAAAATTGTTTAAAATGTTTTTTTTAAGAATTAAAAAAATCAAACTAAACTTAGCAGAATTTACAATTATTCAAAAACTAAATACATAAAAGCAATACTTATTGTTGTCTAAAAATAAAATAATTACGTACTAAACTAAGAAAAACAAGAACTTATACAACAATAAACTTCGGAATGAATAACAGACAGCTATCAGTACAAACAAACAGGTAACAGCTGAGTGAAACAGATGCGTCTATAGGCGTAAGCCGCATTGAGAACACTTGCGATAGTAGGCCCATTTGCTCTGATGACAGAACACAGACCGCTAAGACGTAACAGACATTGCTTTTATTTTTGATTTAATCTAAACATACTCAAAGAACATCACCCTATTGGAAGTTTCGTGAACTATGGAATCATCTAAGCACGTGTATGTGTATTTCTGTTTAAAGGCGCTTAGAGATTGGATCGTGCCGCAACTAAAGGCGCTAGCCACCCGTTAAGGGTTAAGCATATCCGGTGCTCTAGATACCCATTGCAATATAATATATATATTTAACACAGAGTTAAGGCGGCATTTTGGAAGTGATGATGAGTAAAATATAAGAACCCTTATCCTATCTCACTCCAACTCCAGCTCCTTATCTACCAGAGGTGCCGCTGTTAAGCCTGTAATCTGGCGCTGGGTGGTAGCATGGGGCATTGGGTGCTGGCGAGCATATCTGAGCTGGGGGCTGAATTTGTTTGGTACGGCAGGGGCGACTGTAGGTGCAGTCATTGTGGAGGGTTGCCCACCCACATACGTTTGGCTTCTATTACGAAATTAAATGATTTGTTAGGTAACTTTGTAAAAATAAAATAGGTGTTTATATTATAGACTTTGTAATAAATGTGTGATATCTGTTTGTCACCCTCTCACTAAAGTTAGAGGCAAGCGAGTAGCCACTTTGTAATACTACCCGAGCACACTATCACCTCATACACCTGGGCACTCCTTTGGTCGAGAACACTTTTCACTACTCAACGCCTGCTCTGCTGACCGGGGGCCCTGGCTGTGGCCTGTGCCTTATCATCTGGTTTGCTTGCTCTGCCAGATAGTACCTTGGTACCTAAACTATAGGGGCTCTTCTGAGGCCACGGGATGGGAGTTGCTTCGGGGCTTGGGTCGGCGACATGGATTAATAATTCTCGGCGACATCTATTCTCTACAGACATGTACACACATCTTTCCCCCTTTTTACCAACTACATCTCTTGATATTTGAGAAGTGTATTATTTCTGAGAATGTTACTGCTTCAAAGTTTTATTTATTTTTTTTTATAATACTGTATAGGCAAATTGTAAGGTGATGTAAATATTAAACTTTTTGAAGTAAAAACTTCTATAGGCGCATTTAAAAAATTTTGTTGGTGGTGAATCGGATTTTGCTGTCATGCTCTATTCCGTCATGCTCTTCTATGTATAGTACACATGTGTATATAGCAGAGTGTATAGTTTACTTGGTAATACCTCTAAATGGATACCTTTATTAGTCACCTTTGATTATTAGTAAAATTTTTTAGTTTGAAAAAATTTTGATCTTGCCGAGATTCGAACCAGCAGAGTCCATCACCATAGACTAGCACTTTAGCCGGTTAGGCCACGAACGCATTGCTAGTTTACTATATTTGAGTTGGGTATATAAGTGTAACACAGATTGTCCTACGTTATAGGCTTAACCTGTTAACATTAACACAATGTATAGTTTAATTGGAAGTATTGGAAGTTTCGTAAGTTGTGTTAAAAATGGACATTACACTTCCTATTTTTGTAAGTTGTGTTAAAATGGACATTACGCTTCCTCTTTTCGTAAGTTGTGTTAAAACGTTTACACTTCTCCCGTGTAGTCTTAAGCACACAATTTACATTTTTTATATAGTAGTTTCTCCATAAGCATTGTCAGCAAGTCAAGATTAATATGGGAGAAAAAAAGAAAGCAAATCTAAGCGTTTTTACTTTTTTCAAATAATAGTTTGATTTCATTAGTGTTATTTTTTGAACCAAATATATAAAGTAACATAAAAAGTGCAGTTTAAACAACAGTTAAACTTTCTAAGTACTTGTTAAAACACATATTTTTTTGAAAATTATATATATCCTTTTACATTTTTAAAGGATTTTGTGGTTGTAGTTTTTGTGATTAGTTTACAAGTATAGTAAAAGATATAAAAAAAAACTTAAATTCAAACATTTAATGTATGGAGGCTTGTGAAATTTCTGGAAATTGTCCAACACTAGGTAATAACAGTATATAAATGAAATTTGTATTGTTGTTTTTTGAAACTTCAGTATTTCCAAATTTTTCTTACCTCCGCCAAGAGTAGAAAATCTCAAAACATGGGAAGGTCGACTCCATCCAAATCGATTTCTTGAAAGAATTAGTGCCTCATAACCAGTTGAAGGGGATAATCCTGACAGAGTGTATGACATAGAATGTATTGAACCGGAAAATTCCGAATCTGCAGGAATAATTAGTCTTGACCATTCGTCAGGTTCTGGATGAGTCTGGAAACATGTTACAATTAGGAAACAAATTCATGTAATTTTGTGAGTTAAGGAAATGTTACTTTTTTACAATACTGATAACTACCTGGTGTTTCCTGAAGAGAAGTTTGTATTCAATGATGGCTGAGTAACTATCCACTTCCCATATCAAGGTGTAGTTGTTTGGTGATGATGTTTTCGGACCTCTTTTAAAGACAGCGGCATTAGCAACACCTAAATGTATATAAATCTTTTCAGTTATCATATTTTTGTGCAAAAGTTACAATTTAGCAATTTTTAATGAAAGCTGTTCATTGGTACATAGTTACAAACTTTTAACTCACATAACTAAGCCTAGATTATGTGTGTGCAGACTGTTGGTACCTATTAAAAGGGATTAGACACCATTTAGAGAATAGAATAGAATAGAAAGCATTTTATTTTGACATGATTGTAATCCATACATGCTGCAATAGAAATAAAAAATACATACATAATCAACTATAGGAAATAAAAAATAAAAAATTGTTATTTACATAGCACTGTACAGCATGGTCATTTGACCGTCAGCTTAGTTGGCAAAGTCACTTAATATTAGGACTTACACTGGTCCACTTGTATTTACTTATTTTAAATCCATACATCCATCAAAGCACACGTACATATATAATCAGACCCTCGCGCTTGCACACAAAAAATACAATATACATTAGAACAGAAAGTCATTTATTATTAGAACTTAAACTACGGTCCACTTATATTTACATCCATCCATCCATCAAAACATACATAAATTAATATAATCAGGCACTCACGCTCGTACACAAAATATTCAATATACATTAGAATTAATAAATTTAGTATCAGTTATATAATTAAAGTTACTTACATATATAGGGCCTAAATACATTTACAGTAATAATTTTTTTTCCAAAAAATCAAGATATCAAAATTACGTAACACCCCTCGCCCCTTAACCCCATTCTTATTTTCGATTTCAATTAAAAATTAAGTTTCTTTATTAATTGCCATCTGAAGTTCCATGCAATCTTCATGAATTTACCTAATCTCCACCAATCTCTCCCGTTCAATAAAAGTTCAAATTCCTCCTGATTTAAACTGCTTTTGGAAAAGCACATATTTCTTATATCGGTTAGGATAAGACTGCAAGCAATAAAATGGTAAACTGTTTCGTTTTCATTTAAGTTGCATAAAAGCCCTGTCCACACTTGCAGACTTGTCTGCAGAAACATTGTCGGCTGACTGTCTCTCCGGTGTTTTCTCTTGTCTTCGGAGACTGTCGGCGGACAGTCTGTGTGTTTCTGGAGACAAAATACAATGTTTTCTGTTTTCCAAACGAACGGGAAACACGCAGACTGTCGGCCGACTATCAATATACTTATACTGTAAAGTGATATATGTGGTACATTTTATACTTTTGTGAAGAACATAACATAACAATTTATTTATTCTTATTATATCAATAAAATTGTGAGAGTAAGTAATACATATTTTTACCCCTTTACTTTTTATTTGAAATTAAGAATAGTAGCCTATATTTCAATATTAGTCCCTAAAGTGACTTTTTTCATATTACAGAACATATATTAATATTGAATTTTTAGTGAAAAACTATTGTTTGAACACTATAACTAACAAAATATTGTGTTATTTTATACATAAAGAGAGATTTAAAAAAAATAATAACAATACACTAATTCTCACATACATTCGTTTAATGACCAAACGCGTTTCAACGACAAAGTCGTCATCCTCAGTGATACATAAGCTACAACTAAAAACGTATAACTAGTTTAGCCTAGGACTAAGCTACATATTTATATCCCTCTACAAGAGTGGGCATGGTCTTAGTGTATAAACAACCAATAGGATTATCGTAACAACAGAAAGTGAAATACCACAGTCAATAGGAAAGAGAGGGAGGGTAATATTACAGTCATTAAACGTATGTGTGTGAGAATTAGTGTATTGTTATTATTATTTAATAATAAATCAGCCACATGATTTAAAGATAAAGCACGCACAAGCTAAAACCACGGCATATTCAGTCACCATGTCGTCAAACACTGGCTTTCTAGTGTGGACGCAAAACAAGACGGAGACTCAAATCACAAACTGTGTCGGCCGACAGTCTGCAAACAGTCGGCAGATTGTTTGCATACACAGTCTGCAAGAGTGGACGAGGCTTTAGGAGCATGACCAAATTTTGTCGTTACACCACGGTTTATAGTTTAAATCAACAAGTTCCGCCCTTCTTTTGATGATCCAACGTATTGTTTGGATACCGTATTTATCGGATAAATAATGTCTACTGCCGAGTTGAAGGTTAAGGTCCCGGTACTGTTTGTGATATGTCGCATTGGGGAGGTCCGATGCTTCTAGGTGTCCCAAAATGAGAATTCATTACGTAACTCTAAACATAGCTTGGATTAGACACCATTTGCTATCCCGAGTTAATCATAACATAGGTCTATTGGTACTTACATACACACAACACAAACATTAAAACATTTCTTAAAATTTCACCTTCACTTTGGTGGGACAGTACAGTAAAATAATTAGCAACTAAATAAAATCATGCATTTCCTGTTTTTTACATCAATCTAACTGCAAATTTATCAATCCATTTATAATATGCGAGTGGTTAACGGAGATAATTCTGAAAAAACTTTCTTTTAACATATGCTCAGAAATGTTTCTTTTAACTTTTACCATCCATCTGCCATTTTGTTTTTTACTAAATCATTTATACAATGGCTGTTCAGAAAGTAGCCTCCGTTTGCTCACTGCGTGGGAAGTAGAGGGGGTAGTGTCGCCATTCTTGCGCCGGCGCTCATGGCAGGTCAGTCTAGCAGTGGTAGAGTGAAGGTCGTCCGAGTGCTAGTTGTTTTTCGGTCGCTTGCCAAAATGGGTGCTGCAATAGAAAATACGGCCAAGTGTGAAGTTCGTGCTGTCATTAGATTTTTCACAACTTAACAATATTTGGCAGCAGCAATTCATAGAGAACTTTGTGCTGTGTATGGCCCAAAGATAATAAGTGAAGGAGTTGTTTGAGAATGGGCGTGCTCGTTAAAAAATGGCCGAACAAATGCCCATGACGAAGAAAGAAGTGGCAGACCATCTGTAGTCACTGATGAAGTAAATTGTGACAGAAAATGAAACTTTAGTACGTGAATCCTTAGACTAAACAACAGTCAACGTTGTGGGGTCACACGGCATCGCCACACAAACCAACGAAAGCCCGGCAAGATTTTTCCGGCAGAATGCTCTTGGCAACGGTGTTTGGGACTCAAAAGAGGTGCTGCTGGTTGAATTCATGGAACGTGGTGCAACAATCAATGCGGATTCGTACACTGCAACACTGAAAAAATACGACGGGCGTTCCAAAACAAATGCCGTGGTCTTCTTTCATCTGGCGTCATTTTCCTGCACAACAACGCTTGTCCTCACGCTGCTCAGAAAAACCATAGACCTTATGGTCCAGTTGAAGTGGGATGTTTTTAGGCATCCACCATTCAACCCAGATTTGGCTCCCAGCGACTTCCACCTCTTTATGCGTATGAAGAAATGGCTTGGTTTCCAGCGATTTGAGGATGATGAAGAGATCAAAGATGAGGTCTCCGGATGGCTCAAGGCACAGGCGGGAGATTGTTTTGCATAATTAATTTCAAAGTTAGTTAATAGGTATGATAAGTGCTTATGTTCATAGAAACTATGTTGAAAAGTAAAGGAAAGTCGTAGTTTTAAGATGTATATAATACAAATTTGTTATCTACATACTTCTGTGTTTTATTTATAAAAAAACGGAGGTTACTTTCCGATCAGCCCTCGTACTTCTAAAACAGCTTAACCAATTAAGTGACTTTTTGCACGTTAATTTTGTTAAAAGTCTGTTTTGCTGTTACCAGTGGCGGCGCGTCCATAAGGGCAGGTGGGGCTGAGCCCCACCAATAATTCAGAAAAAGAAAATATTAGTTCATTCAAATAAACACTGAATTAATATGAAAACAGCGCGTGAATATGTAAAGCAAAAGCATGTTTGCGCGGCGACTGAGAGTAGAAACCAGGCATCCGGGGCTGATTTCAAACTAGCCCTGGCGATACAGCATGTAGCTTAGCGTCAAGGATGGTTGACGTCACGCAGACAGTTCCCCCTCCCTGCCGGCTCCCATATGTTCAATGTAAGTGTCTCTCGGGCTTAGCCCCGAGACAGTCTACGTGCAGAGACTAAGCGTATTGTGCGTTACATTCTTCCTTGGTGACATTCGCGTGTGTTTGTGTACAAGTGCAGTGGACTATTATCAGCATGATTTTATAAATAGAAGATTGGCTGTACCTTGTATGCATAGGATTAGATTTTAAAAGTTTTTGTAATTAATGTTTTTGTAATTAAAATTAATTTTTATTTAGTTACGTATTTTGTTACCTACTCCTACTGTTATGTTTCAAAACTATAATATTTACTGTGGAAACTTGGGCCAAGGTCACAACTAGCCCACCCAGTTAAAATGACTGCGCGCCGCCACTGGCTGTTACCCTTTGTTTGATTTTTTTGAAAACTATTTCATTGGAAACGAAATGAAACGCTATAAACAGTTTTACTCTTGACTTTTTTTATCAAAATTTACAGGTTTTTAGTTCTTTTCACTTAAAATGTTTAAATGGCCGTTATTTTGAAACGAGTTATTGGAACAAATTAATTACTTTTTTTTAACTTTGGCGAGTAAACTGCAAAATTTCAACTAAATCAGTTAAAAGGCGATCCAGAAATGTAAATTATTTAGTAAAAAAACAAACAAAATGCGGAATGGCAGGTAAAATTGGCGCTTCCGTACATATGTTTATATGAAATTTCTTCTTAATTTTATCCATATGATCATTCTTAGAATCATCTACGCTAATTAGATATTCACCCTTATATCATGACATGGATTGATTCATGTCAGTTTTTCAGTTTTGCTATTTATTGGACTGATGTATACAATATTAATTACTAAACAAATATTTTAAATCATTCTTCTAGTATAAAAAAACAGAAATTAGAGCCGTAATTATCTAGAACATACCTGAAAGATGAATTGATTGTTGACTCCGACCTAGGAAATTGCTTGCTTTACAAGTGTAATATCCAAAGTCAGAAGTCAAAACATTACGAATAAGTAATACATGTCGGTGACTTATTTTATGCATCAACATACGACCTCCAAACTCGATTTCACGACCTTCATGAAACCATTCAACCTAAAAGGAAAAACTTATTACTTAATGACTTTTGAGAGATTAAGCAATTCTACGTTATTTTTAGCTGTTATATAATACAATAGCTGATAGTAAAAGTCTGAATTTTACCCCGTAGATATAATTGTACATAAAATATATGTAAAGTAATCCTGCTTAGTAAAATTCTTCGAAATATTTATTTAGGATCACTTTTCGTTGCCAAAATATTGCCTTAAAATATTGTGCCAGCAGTATAACATAACCAATCTTTGTAAAAAAAATGTTATATCGATAACTTGAAGAAATTTTAATCTTATTTAGGATGAATTTAAAACATAGGCTTTTTTTACCTTGTAAAAAAATCAAACATATTTATACTTTTTTTTAAATTAGTTACAGTTGTTTAATTTATATGAAATCTCAAATAAATGTTACACTGTACTACATTTCAAATGTTACAACAATGTAATTACTATGAATAATATAAGTGTAATTTGTTATCCTCCATTATAAATTATTATTAATACTCTCCATTATAAATTATTGTACATAACGGAAAACAAGGCTTTTTTTCATGTTGCTAACAGTAGTCATGTAGGAATTACAACTTTTTTGGTTAGATAAAAATCTTATCAGTTGCGACTTAATTACAAAAACAGTAAAATTGATAAAAAGGTAGTGACTGTAATTGGATGAAAGTACCAATCTTGACAACTTTATAAGTTGTACCAACAGTTTTTCAAATTTGGTTAAAAGATTTACTCAAAGAAGAAAACGTTTAAGTTAATTAGGAAACAATTTTGTGTTTGAAAATTTCTCACAATTTTTATAGAAAAAATAATACAAACAAAAACATAAATCAAAAAATAAGGTGAAATATTTTTATAGATTTTAAAAAACATGATTTTTTTTTTATAAAGGAATACAAATAGAAAAATTAAAATTGGTACCGGTAATCGAAAAGTATATAAACTTACTTTAGAGTCTGGATCAGAGAAAACATTACACACAAGTTCAGTATTCTCTCCTGGAGAGCTGTGGACCCAAAGCCTCTGAGCACCGACCTCTGGAGGAACTGTTAAACAAAGAACTAAAGTAAACTTTTTAGTTTTAAAATTACCTCTTACTTGAATATACTTTAATTACTACACGGTTTAAACAATACCATGCACCATGCACAACTATCAATATCTTTTAACACGTTCGCTACCACCATATTAAAATTTTTCCGTACGCATAGACCAGCATCGCATATATGAGGCGGCCGGTTTCTATCCACAGACTGCTGCCGCAAATGTGTGATGCCAGGTTTAATTAAAATAGACTGAGGTCACACATTTGCGGCAGTGTTATTTTGTTATTTAACTGCTAATTTTGAAGTAGTAGTATATTTTAAAGACCTGATTTATTGGTATCAGCAATATGTAAGAAGGTCTGTCACTTATATGCTGTGCTTTGTTTATAACTTTGACGTTTTTGAACGTGGGAACTTGAAGACCTTAGGTTCTCATGAAAATTCTCCCCCTTCTCAAGCCACAATTCTTGGTTATATTCCCGCCTTTTCGGTATGTTTGAATGCGAAAATTTGAAGTTCTCAGGAATCTTACTCCCTCCTTTCTCAATTCTTGGTTGTTTTCTTGCCTTTTTATTTTGTGGGAATGCGAAGGCGCAAAGTTTTTAGGAATCTTTCTCCCCCCTTTCTCACGTAACAATTCCTGGAAATTCTGATTTTCTGCCTTTGTATATCAGTCTTAATTTTGATTGGTTATGCAACTTTGGTCAAAACACTAAATTTGCTTCAGAATCTAACAAAAAACTTACAATGTTTCTTGACATAGACTGAACGTCTTATATATGCAATGACTTTAAAAATGCTGAACACGGTAAAAAAAAAATAGGTTAATAGGTTACCGGTATTAAAAGTATATTAACTCATTTGAACAAAATCACACACCCCTACTCGTGGTCTGTGGCGAATGTCACAACAGTTTGTCCCAGTCTGTGTATATTCCAGTCCAGTTTCGCAATAGTCTGTGGCAAATGTCACAACAGTTTGTCCCAGTCTGTGTATATTCCAGTCCAGTTT
>JAGFPH010000031.1:213505-229356 GCA_018207615.1 Philaenus spumarius
TGATTTTAATGTACATGACAACGTTATTGCTGCTGTTGAGTACATTAACGCCCTTCGCTTGGAGTACTGCAATTGGTTTAACACTCATCGTCAACTCTACAAGTACATTTTATTTACCGATGAGTCACAGTTAACTCGTGATGGTATTAACAATTTACGAAACCAACCTACATGGGCAGAAGTGAACCCTCATGCAACAGTTGAACGCAACTTTCAACAGCTGTTTAGCATCAACGTATGGTGTGGTATTATCCATGATCAGCTGATTGGACCGTTTATTTTCCAAGAGCGCTTAATAGGTCTGGCGTACTTATAGTTTTTTCAAGAAGAATGACCAAAAATGCTTGAAGATGTTCCTCTTGCAACGCACATGTACTTTTAACATGACGGAGCAACGCCACATTTTTCAAATAATGTTTTCTCCTATTTAAATAACCAATTCCCAACTAAATGGATCGGTCGTAAATACACTGGCCACCCAGGTCACCAGATTTTACGCCGATTTATTTTAGCATATGGGTATGGATGAAGGAAAAGGTTTTCGCGGTCAAAGTAAACTTCCGTCAGGCGCTACTTTCCCGTTTTAATGAAGCTTTTACGCAGTTAAAGGACAGCCCTGCTGAACTACGAAGTTGATGGAAACATTTTTGAGAATTTGATTGAATAGGTTTGGAGTAATGTTTTCCAGTTCAATTTTTACTTTGCACTGTTCTGAATAAAAGTTAATTTAATTGAACATCTATTCAGTTTCTGTGTACTTTATTTGCACAGTTTTGTTCAGAATTAAATGTTCTACAAGTTTTGTTTTACAATTTCGTGTGTCTAATTTAATCTAACAAAAGTTAAAGTTAATTAAATTAAATTAAAATTTAATTTAAAGTTATTGTAGGTCAAACGTAAAAAAGTTGTTTCTCGATTCCTCCTTCTTAGGTTCCACGTGGGATAATCTTAAAAACTAAGGAAGATATAGTTTAGCGACATGTTTCGTTAGATTTTTCAGATTAAAAAATATAAGAAACCACAGATTTCGCCCCTTAATTTACCTTCCATCAAGTCTTAATTTCATGCAGAGTACTAAATTATGGGCGAAATATTTCGCCAGCCATAACTCGCTAATGAAGCATTTCCGGACCGATGTTTATATAATTTTTTTCTTTACTTTTACATGTAGAATGAGCTTCCGAAGTTTCTGCATACCTGCGTGAATCACCCTGTATGTTAATATCTGGTGTAGTCTGTATAAAACAATAACAGTAAAACAACGGAATGTTTATGGTCTTGTTCTTTCTCGACAAATTTGTTTTGAATACATTTTTAAACATTCGATAAGGTATTATAGGTTATCAAGAAGTTAATTAATATCATTCAATATAGAATCAACATTGTAACCTATTGTAACAGCGATTGTAGGCTCAAAAAACGACACTTTTTTTCCAGAACCAACAACAGCTTTAAACAGCAGGATGTGCAAAAAATACAGATGGATAACCTCAATTAGATAATTGCTAATAATTGTAAATGACTCGATGTATTAACGATTGCTGGTCTACAACGAGGCCTATAATTGGAGTTATAAGCCCTCTCGTTCATTGGGTCAGTTTAATTGGTACTTATCGCTTAGGTACAACAGATGTTACTGAACTGTAGGCGTAACATAACCTAAGTTAGTAAACTGTCACGAGCTTGTGCGTCATGTGACTTAGTTTGTACCCAGAAAACTATGCATGGCACAAGAAACTGTTTTACTTGTACTTTGACACATAGATCACAACAGAATAGCAACGATTAAGTAAACAATAACGTATTTCAATCTTCAAAAAACATTGGGCGTGATAACTTCTATGACCGATTTATATTTTTATCAGTATTAATATTAGAGGAGAATATACTGTCAAAAAATATTTTATCATATTTTGAAATTGCATAATTATAATAAGTATGCGAAAAATAGTAATCATTATAATGTAAGCAGTATTTATTTAGTGCTAATGGTGTTGAGTCCTCTAATACACTCAATGGTAGAGTACCTCTATTAGTGTATGCACTCTACATAGAATTCTAAGAATAATTTAATATGTTAGGTATAGTTATAATAATTACTATCATATATTATTATATTCTATTCTATTATATTATATTATACTATATTATATTATAATAATTATCCCTTACATATTGAATTATTTTTAGAATTCTATGTAGAGTGCATACACTAATACCTCACTCAAAATCATTAGTCATTAAATAAATACTGCTGACATTATAATGATCACTATTTTTCGCACAATTATTATAATATAATAATATTATAATTATAATAACGTACTAGCAGACCCGTACGGCGTTGCCCGTGGTGGTTGGTATTTTTAGTCTTTTTAACGTAATTGTATTCTTTTTAAGTGTTCAGTCAGTCAGTGGTATTTGGCTTATATATATATAGATCTTAAATAATAAAAGCACTATTGTCATATTAATAAAAGATCTGAAATTATGATTTTAATAACTTTGATCCCCCCAAACCCCTCCTAAAATTTCGAAATTTTTCATACCCTTTCTCAGTGAGCACCTATGGCCCTAGAGGAAGCTACATACCAAATTTCATTCCAATCCGTTCGGTAGTTTTTGAGAAATCGTGATGAGTTAGTCAGTGAGTCAGTGGGTTTTGGCTTTTTTTTTAGATTATTATATACTACTTATCACTTATTCCCTCTCCACGCGCTTACTTGTCTATTATACAGGGTGAGTTTCTACTGACACCATTAACTTCGCCAGTGTGTTCTACTCACTAAATGGAATAAAAAAGTTCATATGGACCCATGTCCGATTCTTAACCGTTTAGCTCTAGTCGCGTATTTTGTGTTTTTTCAAAATCATGCTATTTTGCCGCACTATTTGTTTGATAAAAATAAAACTAATAAACGTACCGAATTGCAATTAAAACCATTAGAACAAGAATTAAATTTGCTATAAAACCAAGAGTTTTTGTAATGATTTGTCAACAATAATGCCTTTCAAAATTGAAAATAAAATAAGAAGTTGGGTAAGTAAATGTTTTAGGTTACATTTCAAGACACTTTTTTACTACTTAAATGAAACGTAAGGCAATATCAAATGAAATTAAAAACTTCCTCATTTAATAACCTTTAAAATGATGTACAAATGTTAAGTTTTACGATTAGGTATGACAGTAAAAACTCTAAAAAACTGGAATAAAACACGTTTTACTGATTTGGTTTTAACAAAGAAATGTACTGAAATGATGTACTTATTTGTTTTACGAAATCAGCTGTAACTTGGTATTGGTTGAAATCAGCTGTTATAATGGTATTATAATTTATTACCCAGTCTGAATCAGCTGTTGTTAATACTAAATTGTTGTAATAATTAATTGAGTCGTCATTTAATGTGCACGTCAAACTGAACTAGGCATTTGTGTTGTAAGGTATTCATTCTGTGATATGGATCCTTTTACAAATTTAGAATATGCTGATATACATTTTGTCGCCGCGATCATTATGTCTAATCCAACGGCAAAACTGAAGTCTTTGAGGAGGATCTCTCGGTTCAAGAGTCTGAACGCGGATGAAATGGTACGGCTGCAGTCCTTCTTTACGAAGTACTGTAGTTTTGATACATTTGTCTGAGATACGCCCAATTCACTGGCCACAGTTCTTGTACTTGTCCGCGGATCTTCTTCTACTCGGTCTAGCACAGCTTCTTCTACGGCAACATCTTGCATAAAATTGCCAACTAAGCGACCATTAGTAGGAAACTTTCCATTTTCACACAAACTCTGATGTACCCTGGTAAAGGTTCTGACATCAGGAATCCTTCTGTCAGGAAAACGACGATTGAACTCGCGACGGCTTTCAGCCGAATTACCGGAACAAAAGCCGTACACAAAATGCATGAAGGATAATAGCTAAGTTAAAAGGCAATGGCAACAAATGTCCATACAATATTGTAGTATTTACTGTGTTGGTATAGGATGCCGGGTTGAACAAACCAATTAGTATACATAACTTAACTGTTATCCTGCATCCGATTGTTTTGACAGTTACACCATCCGATAGGAAATCAAAAGGGCTAAAAAAAAGGTATCTTGACATTTTTCGTTAAAATGTACGGTTTTTGAGTAATTTAGGTTTGAAATTTTCAAACAGCCGCCATTTTGAAACGCATGATTGGATTTAATCGTTTATTTTTCTTGAGGTATTTCATTGTAAGGTTAAACTTCATGCCAAGTTTGAACTCAATCAGTCAAACCGTTCTCTAGATATGAATTATTTTGTACAAAAAACAAAATGGCGGATATCTAGGAAACTAAGCGGTTTTAGGACCTATGTTTATTGAAAGTTTTGTTCTTGTTTTGACCAAAGGAACAATTTGTGGAAGTCTGGAAACATAATTTGGGAACAACCTGTATATCGCCTATTTCCTCTTCACGCACTGACTTGTGTCCACGCAAAAAGTTCGTGACGCGAGATTTCAGAAACATAGTCAAGCGAATTCGTATCGCCTATTCTTTATCCATGCTCTGACTTGTGTCCACGCAAAATGTTCGTGACGCGAGACATCAGAAACATAGTCGAGGGAAAGTGCCCAACTGGTCAATAGAAGTTATCACGTCAATAATGATGGAAAGCGTAAATTAGGTTTTTACTAGAAAAATCAGGACAACTTTTTGCGAGATACAGCAGAATCTCAACGTTGTCATAGAACTTAAGTCTTTTACTATACTTGAATTACAGTTATAATTTGCTTTAAAAAAAAAGATAAGTCTGTCATAAATTAAGTGCCGAAAGCAGAGTTTCCCAGTCTTTTGTTTCCTCAAAGGTAGATCAAATCCATCAAATCATCGACCCTGCACGGATACCAGTACCTATTAAGTATGACATCAAAGTGTTAGCATGACATCATACACATATAATTGACGGTTTTGAGTCAAATATACATATTACTATCAATAAGACGAAAAGTTCCCATGTTAAAAATTCAGACCAGGAAAGCAGGTATACAAGTGTGTTTGCGCCATCGGCCGCTAGGATTCGACGGTCACTATCCCCCACTAAAATTTAATTTTATAAACGGTGTACAACTTAAGCTAAGGACACTGAAAATGTTTCCTGACAACGGTCACTCTAGAGCTTAGTTGTTATATTTTAGAGTTTGTTGTTATTTTTAGTGGGGGATAGTTCAACAATCTAATTACGGTGATAATTTTTTTACCATAACTTTAGTTTAAGAAGTCATAGAAAGGTCTAGTTTGCGGCATTCATTTTCTTTTTTTACCCTCTTTAAAATGATATGCAACTTGCTAGGTTTTGCTATTTGAAAATAAAAAACTACCCCCAGCAACCCCTAATTAGGGGTGAGGGTTAAAACCCTAAACCACATAAAAAAGTACTTTGACTTATGTTAGTAGCATTTACCAAAGATTGTTTGAAAATTTACAGTCGTTCAAAAATTAAAGAGGGGGGACCTTTATGGGACACCCGGTATATATATATATATATATATATATATATATGACAGTAATTGTTAAGGTCAGGGCAATTCAATAAAAAATCAACAAAAACTTCCTACCAATCACAATAAAAAATCATAAAAACTAAAACGATAAGTTTAATAATTTATTGTCTATATTCATATTTTTTTTACTGGTTTTAGGTATTGTTCTTGTCGATTTCTAAGTTAGGAGCATCGAGCTTCCAAAAGAATCTTTTATGATTCTTATTAATGACAGACAATAATTACTTTATAGGTTTAAACGTATAATTTAAAAAAAGTTTTTTTCTTTTACGGAGATCGATTCATTCTTTCATTTACAAAGTGAGAATCGATGGATATTGTAGCAAACAGAAGCAAGCAAGGACACTGAAGCCAGTGGCATATGGAAATGGTATGCACGTCACCTTATAGTACTCAGTAAATAATTTGTAGCTACGAAATTGCTGTTTACGTCTGAGCGTTGCTCGTGTTATTAGCCCAGTTGACTTAATTACCATGTGGTTCATGTAAGTTGTGTAGAGCAGGGGTGAACGTTAATTTATACCCTTTGTGTATGTATCTTACATTATAAATACGTCATTAGGGTTTCGAAGACCAAAGGATATTTTGTTTTTTCATCGTCTGTTCAAATGTAGCTGACGCGTAGTTTCTGTTTTACCAAAAATTGTGATCATATTTTTTACATAAGAATGTTTAAGTTTTCAAAAATTTTAAACTGAAAAGAAGTGTTACATACAAATATTATTTAGGGTCCTTATTATACATGGAAAATAATGACGAATTACATGAGTTTGTTTGCATATCGAATATTTAGTATCAATAATTATTTGATAGTAAAAAAATTATTTGTGTGCTTACACCTACCGCCTTTTGACGCTTTATACAGTATTGTTCTTTGTAGTACAGACTACAAATTTTCGCCACCGTTGACGGCTTCATCAGGGCATACAATAATATTCACATAAACATACTGGACTTAACACACACTAACATTCATGAAAACACATAACAAATTACACATAATAAATGAACGAAGTGGCCATTAGAAGATCGCTAACGTTCATGCATGTAGGATATTGGTCTCAAAACTTTTAAACTAAGGCCGAGCGTTCACCAAGATGGTATGGTGACGTGACAGTTACATGATTATGACATGATGTCATTTTCAAGTTACACAAATGTTAGCATATGTTAGCTCACCGACATGATCCAACACGTTGATGACATGTAACAATCATATTATCACAGTCATTCAAGTGCAGCATGCTCCACTTTTTGCTGCCCGTCACTTGTGTGTTGCTTGTACGGTACTGAATACGTCGAATTTATTTAACATTATAAATAAGTACAAGTTTTATTGATAGTTAACTTTTAAATGAGTACACGATATTACCCATTGTTTTTGATACAAATAAGTTATCACAAAAATCAAACTTCAAAAACAATAAAATAAAATTTAAAATAATCACACAATAAAACAAAAATGTATTGTTACTTTCTCACTATACTATAGTATAGAGAAAGTATAGTGATCGCAAAAAAATCGATGTTGATATTTTTGTGGAAATATCCGTTTTGGGATCTCCTAAGTAAAAAAAGTGGTTTTTACAATATGTCTGTCTGTATGTCTGTATGTATGTATGTCTGTATGTATACACAGTTAGAGTGAAAACTATTCGATCGATTAAAAACAAATTTGCACCAGACATGTCAAGTAGGCCTGTATAGATGCACGAAAAACGGTTTTGAACATCTTTGAAAAACAACCCATTTTTTGGCAAAAAACCCCTAAAAAAATCAGTTATTATTTTTTTATAGAAAAACAGCTCTAACGATTTTGATAAAATTTGGCTTATTTGTAGCCTTTAATGTACCCTACCAAATGCAAGAAACCGCATCTTTCTAAAAATTCTCGTTGAGTTATGATTATTTTTTACTTAAATCGTAAAAAAAAAACACAAAACCTAATAATTAACAGCTGACATAACTGGCTTTAAAACTTCTGATGTATCCAATCATTTTCCGCACGAAGAATGTTGCAATGTTAACGATTAATGGTTTTGAACCGTCATTTTCTACACCCTTTGGTATGAAAGCAACATCTTAATTTTGCTCACTCGTGTTTTTGCCACTATCAGTAGTGATACAAGTTTACAAGTAATTCAAGTTTTTCTATTGAAGATTGTTTTTCTGGAGAATTCCTTTTAATTCCTTTAAAAAATATCTTTTCCAGTGTTCGTGTCGTGAATTAACTATATAAAGATCAATAATCTCTTCATACACTCCATAACATTGTTATTTATCCGTTGAATAAAAAGTAACTCCTGAAAACTACCTGAAACATCTGTCGATTCATCCAGGGGCAAAGGGAACCACTCTAAGTGTCAAATTTTGTCAGATAATTGAGTTAATATATTTTCTGCAATATCATCTACTCTTTGTTCATCCACAGTGTTTGCTGGCCAACTGATATTTTAAAGTAAATTAGCTTTTCCTCGAAGTTTCTTCTGCTGCTACAATGCTTAATTAGTTCGCCATAAGTAAATGGTTTCCCAGGTTTTGCTATTGAATGAGCCACGCTGGAACTAATACGAGTGGCTGTTTCTAGTTCAGCATTTACTTTCTTAAGCAGTTGCTGAGATTTTAACTCGCATTTCAAAGAGTCATATCTTTCTAACAATGGGCGTAAATGTGTTTGTCTTTACAATGGGCGTTTTTACCATCGACACGTTAGTAAAGTACGAGCAAGCGAATAGGTGGTAAAAAGTTATAATTGTACCAAAGTACACAAACTATAAGCTGTAAATAAAGAAGTTCAGTTGATTTCTATGTTTGTTTATATTAGTTAGTTTATCTTATTTACCTACTTAATTAACTTTCAAGTGTAGTTTAATAATTTATTTAGACTTACAAGATCGATGTTATGAAATATATCTTAAAAAAGCCTGGTTAAATAGTGTAGGTTATTTTTCAAGTGATATAACGTCATAATGACATGCAACATAAAATAAGTGTAATTTTCTCAATGTTAACGATTTTTTAAATTGAAAATTACGCGCAATTAATTTTTATGAGTGATGAGCACATGATTTGACATATTAAAAAATCAAACTTAGTCATGACACTAAGTCAAATATTACATGTCAAACACTAAATTCGTTTTAACTTTTATTTTTCAAATTAATACCTTGATTTGCATCGGCGTGGCTTTAAAAGTTTTTATACGTGGTTCTATAAAAGTTTTAGGCTTTATATTTCATGAAAATGAACCTTTAATATAGAGGATAATGTTTTAGAATGTATTTTTAAGTTTAAAACTTCATTCGTTATTGCCTTAATTGAAAATGTGTTTAAGGAGTAACATTTATGGTAAAAACCTAACAAACGGAGAGTCATTGCGAAGGGTTGTATTCAGGTTAAAGAAATTTGGTTTTATTTTAGTGTGCTCTGAATACATCCATTCGTTGAACGTAATAAATCATAGTTGATCTACAGAATGATTACAAATAAGTTATTTTGTCAGACAATCAGTCAAGATTGGGTGGATGGGTTATGATAAATTAGCCCAACAATTGAGATCCAACCTTTAAAGACGTCTTTTGTTAGGCCTGCCTTGCTTGCAGCTCGTTTTCCAATTGACTTTTACAAAAGGCCACTTTAGAGGGGTATAGTTGTCATATCAAGAACGCAGTTGTGATAAACACGTCGTCTCTAGACTAATTTGCTTTTAGGTTCAGGGTGAAACCAAATTTACAATAAAATAAAAAACAGTAGGAACTATTATCTATACTGATATTATAAAGAGGTAACATTTGTTTGTTTGTATGTAGGGGGTAATCTCTGGAACTACTGAACCGATTGGAAAATTAGTTTTACTAATAAAAAGCTATACTATCCCTGAGTAACATAGGCTGTAATTAGATTTGATAACAACATTTTTTATTCAATATTTGTAAATTTAGTCGGGAAAAATATTAGGTTAGGCCTAGACTGATGAACCAACACGTGTATTTACATCTATTACCATAGCAACTAATTGAACAAAATAACAGATAAAACAGCTGTTTGCTCCAATATTTAAATTAACAGCTGATTTCAAACTTTGAATCAATTATTTGCATTTCTAACTTTTAGGTTAGGTTTTTATTAAACTGTAGACCTGAGCCTTGCTGGTTCTTTTAACCTTTATTAGGCCTATTATTGCTGTTATAACATATACGAAATAATTTGATTTGAACATTTAACATTATTTACCATCTTAACTTTGTGTATAGAAGGTTTCAACTGGGTTGGCGTGTGGTGAATACATACTAGGGGAATAAATAATATTATCATCCCCTATTATTATTATTATTATCCCCTAGTAATAAATATCATAAAAAACCGTAAGTGGCACTGCCGCATTACTATAGCCGAATTTTCTTATCAGGAAATAACTGGTATTAAGTACTGGGAGTTTCCTATGCATTTTGTTCCTTGTTCCGGGAACTGTTCCAAGAATTCCTTTGCACAGGATTGCAGTAAATTTCATTACCTTTCGAATGATATAGATTACAAATAGTACTGGGGTTTATGAGTGGGAGAAATTGCGCAACTATTTTACATTGATAATGAAAAAATCATTTTTCGATAGCTTCCTATCAATTTTGTTTCTTGTTCCGGGTATTGTACCTGAAATACCTTTACTCAGGATTGTAGTAAATTTAATTACCTTTCTAATGAAATAGCTCACAAATTGCATTCGAGCTTGTGAGTGGGGGAAATTGCGCAAAAACCTTCCATGGATAATGAAAACATTATTTATCGGGAGCTACGTATCAATTTTATTCCTTGTTCCGGGGACTGTACCTGAAATACTTTTGCACAGGAATGTAGTGAATTTAATTACCTTTCGAATGATATAACTCAATTGCTCTCGGGCTTATGAGTGGGCGAAATTGCGCAAAACCTTCCATGGATAGTGACAAAATTATTTATCGGGAGCTACCTATCAATTTTCTTCCTTGTTCCGAGGACTGTACCTGAAAAACCTTTGCTCTTGATTGTAGTAATTTTAATTACCTTTCGAATGATATCTCACAAATTGCACTCAGGCTTATGAGTAGGAGAAGTAATGCAATTTCCTCGTTCTAACTTTGTCATTTTGGTTTAAATCAAATAGGTCGCCATTTTTTGTCAAATAGAATAAATAAAAAATCAGTATCTGGGAAATTCTGCAAGGACCCTTTCACTAAAAGTTCAGCAACCAAGTAAAACACAAACGATTCATTTTGGATGAAAATGTGTAGGCCTAAGAAATAAAATGTGATTGCCTTTTTTAGAAACCATTATTACAAGCACTGACTCATAAAAACTCTTAGGAATCGTTATTGATGAGAAATTAAAATGGAAATGTCATATCCATTCTATTTAAAATAAACTTATCTCTGCGTGCTTTGCACTTTATGCAATCTCAGGTACTTGCAGTTATGCCACAATAAGGCCGCGTATTATGCTTATGTTTACTCATACCTCAGATATGGCGTAGTCATCTGGGGTAATTCTGTAGAGTCCTTACAAATTTTTCGTCTACAAAAGTAATTAGAATAATTTGTAATTTGAAGTAAAGAAATTCATGTAGAGTTATATTTAAAAAAATCAATATTTCAACCCTGCCATGTATTTATATTTTGAACGTTTTGCTCTATTTAAAATCCCATAAGAGTCGAGTTAGTCAGCACCAACATGGATATTCCGTTCGTCAGCAAATACTACAATATCCAATTCATAGACTGAAAGTGTTTGAACATGGGGTATATTACTTAGGTTTGAAGTCGTACAATGGACTGCCTCAGTACTTGAAAGAAATTGATCCTCAGTGTGAATTTGAGAAAAACTTAAAAAGACACCTCACTGAGCGGGCATTTTACTCAGTGAGAGAGTACTTGACAAGTAGTCCTTGAGGTCATACCTTTGTTGTTTGGTCTGTAATCATGTCTTATATCTTTTTTTTAAATATATTGTATACTAGCTGGCCCGATCCGGCTTTGCACGGGGAGACAAATCAAAGTTAAATATGGGGATTTTTAGTAACTTTGACACACCCAAACCCCTCTAAAATTTCGAATTTTTTGGAAACCTTTCTTAGCGAGCACCTAGAGCCCTAGAGGAAGCTACATTCATTCCAATCCGTTCGGTGGTTTTTGAGATTTCGTGATGAGTCAGTGAGTGGGTGGTATTTGGATTATATATAATATATAGATTTATTGTTCAAACTAATTTAAACTATTGTATTTATTGAAATGTTAATGTATTTTGTGTAAATGAAGTCTAAGTGTAGGACAACTCATATGAATACTTCAGCTTTACTGAACTGTGTATGCCGTGAATGAGGCAAATAAATAAATAAATCAATCAATCAAATAATCTGTAGCCGAATACATTTATTAAAAATAAATACTTAAAATATCCTTTTTTAAGGGTAAAACTTGCTATACTCTACCCCAATATCCATTAGTCAAACTAGCAGTTAAGGCTTAAAAATCATTGAAAGAATGTTTATACAGGGTGTTTACAAACTCCCTGGAAATATTTTGTGTGTTTGTTCCTTAGGTCAAGACAATCAAAAAACGTCATATAAATATGGGTCTGACATGCCTAGTTTTCTGTCTGTCCGTCTGTTTGTGTTTTTTTACAAATTATTTTATAACTTGAGTACTATTTTAGATAGAAACTTCAAATTTGGCACGAACGTGTACCTTGGTAGGTCAAACAATTTTATAAAATTTCGTTACGATATCTTAAACAGTTATGGCGGCCATTTAAAATCTTTGATGTTAAATTTCACGAAAACCGTAATTTTTATAAAAAAATGTTAACAGTAGTAAAAATGTAGAATTTTAAGACAAACAAAATCATACTTTATTTGCTACAATAGGATAATAAATAACTGAGTAATGAGACATTTACTGAAATAAATATCATACAAAATTTGCACTTATCAACAATTTGCCTTGTACAGTTTGTTACATAATAAGGTAAATGTGTCATTACTCAGTTATTTATTATCCGATTGTATAAAATAAAGTATGATTTTTTTCTTCTTAAAATTCTTTATTTTTTATTACTGGTAACATTTTTTTAATAAAAATTAAGGTTTTCGTGAAATTTAACATCAAAGATTTTAAATGACCGCCATCTTGAAACTGTTCGTGCCAAATTTGAAGTTTATATCTAAAATAGTACTCAAGTTATAAAATAATTTGTAAAAAACACAAACAGACGGACAGTCAGAAAACTAGGCATTTCAGACCCATATTTATGTGACTTTTTTTGGTTGTCTTGACCTAAGGAACAAATACACAAAATTTTTCCAGTGAGTTTGTAAACACCCTGTATATGTTCTTACGGTGGTTATTTGATTTTATTTGAAGCTGTGTGGATTGTAATTATACCAGACAAATAGAGTTGAGAACAGAGAATTCCACGTCCCCAGTGCAGAATTCCCGTGAATGTATTCAGTAATTCGGAGAATCTAAAACATTGTTTTCCGAACTGTGCGATTTGATGATTGAATTTGCGTAAACATTTTTACTCTGTTTTATTATTGCTGATGCTTTAGCTCCGTTTTAGGAAGAAAGAAAAGACAATCGCCAAATTCATATCTAAATAACTTTTGTGTTTTGAAGTTAAAACTTCTTTAGGCGCACCGCGTCCAAAAAGTTTTGCTGGTGGTGAATCGGATTTTACCATCAAGCTCTACTACATAATATAGTATAAACATTTGTATATAGTTTACTTGGTAATACCTCTGAAATGGACATTGTCCTTTCTCATTTTCTAAGTTGTGTTAAAATAGTTTACTTGCTAATACCTCTGAAATGGACATTGTCCTTTCTCATTTTCTAAGTTCTGTTAAAATAATTCACTTGGTAGTGTTAAAGTAATCAAATTTCAGATTAAACCAATATGACCAACGATTTATATTCATTACAGTTTTCACAGTCGGCAGTCCCGCAATTGCTTTCTTTTTTTATTTTAAGAAATTGTGCACAACGTCGAGGTAGTAAAATTAATTAATAATACGGCAAATTGGTTTCAAAGTGTTTGAGTAAGGTTCACATTGCCTTATAATTAGCCATTTTATAATTATTACAAACAAAATGTCGAGCACAATATAACAAATAATAAAACAGCAAACCGTAAATTAATACCACCTGCTTCAAAACAGAAAAAACTTATTTAGTTTTTATGTTGAAAATATGTTTGACGTAAGATTAGTTGTATTGGGCTAAGAAACCTTATAAATTTAAGTTCGGTTATACAATATAAAAATTGCAAAGCTCTAGGCCTAGGATGGTTAACGTATGATTAACTTGATTGAATGAAGATACATTGAAAATATTAAGGTCGGTTCTAAAAACCAAAACTATTAAGCTCCATATAGGCCTAGGATGGTTAACCTATGATTAAATTGACTGGACGAAGGGACATTGAAAACATTAAGGTCAGTTCTAAAAAAGCAAAACTATAAAACCCCAATAAATAACTATTGAGTTTAACTTGTAAGAAAGTAACTAGATAAAATAAAACCTGAACACAAAATCTCACAATAAATAAGTTTACTAACTTCAAACGCGTTTCATCGACAACGTCGCCATCCTCAGAGATGCACGGGCTACTGTAATCAAACTATGCGTTTGAAGTTAGTAAAAGTATTTGTTGTGAGATTTTGTGTTCAGATTTTATTTTATCTATAACCATCGAGGCCTAGGACGGTTAACCTATGACTAATTTGACTGGACGAAAAGATATTGAAAACATTAAGGTCAGTCCTAAAAAAGCAAAATTATAAAACTCCATGAAGATATAGGCGAAGAAACCTTTAGTAAATTAAGGTGACTATGCAATAACAAACAGAAAAATCCATATAGCTATGGATGGTTAAATTATCTAATACCGAAATGCCATGTGAATTTGTTACCAAATATGTATAGCAAAAATGCGTTTTTAAAAAGATGTCATTATTATGCGGAGCTTTTATTGTGTGAGTAATTATACTGGTAGGCGAGGAAATAAAGCTCAAAATTGGCCAAATTGCTAACATTAATTATTATTGAAGGTCCAGTGCTTTTTTCTCGCTTATAGAGTCTATATTTGACAAGAAAACTCGGATAAATTTGCTCCAAAATGTAAGTAGTTTTCCAAAATATTTACATCTTTTATTCTATGTATTACCTGAAGACCGAATTTTTATACTATTCCCACGGGGAGTCTGTATCACCTTCCCCCCTCCCACACGGTACATGCCCGGGCTTTGTAATCATGATCCTCGGAACCGTCGCGACTTCAAACTTTGACCCAAATCAAGCGACAAGTCTTCAATTAACGCCCGCACATATGCTCTCGTGTGGGAGGATATAATTGGTACCATGTCTTACATCCAGAACAACTAGAGGCTACTGTCAGTGCGCATGTCATGGTATTTGACACGATGTCTCTACAGGTGTATATTAGACGCCAACACTGACAGACAGGACCGAATATAACATTGGCGGTACCGGGCTGGGCATAACATTCTTACCAACGCTGTCAAAACTCAACACAAAGTTTATAAAATGCCTACTGTTCCTTTCTGATAATGAATACCTAAAAGTTTAAGTTCGCATTTTTAAGATATATTATATAAGATTTTAACCTGAACGGAAACTGGACAAATGAATTTGAACTTTAACAGAATCCTTATTTCTCAAATGTGTTTTTTGTCACTAAGCGATATCTCCCTCAATTCTTCATCAATATTAATTATTCAAACATCATTTTAAAGCTTATTTTCCCCACTATTGACAAAAAATAGACAAGCAGCTTAAAATGCATGTTTTTGTTACAAAAATTGATTAAAAACTTTTATATTATACTTCATATGGTTAATAATGAAAGGCGCCATCTATTAACAATCTGTTTAACTAACATGACAGTTGTTAGTTTGATTGTTTACATTCCATGTGCAAGTGTAATAAACTTTTATTTATAAACCAATGTAAATAAATAAACGTAATTAACTGAACTAATTCAAAGTATTAAACCAGGTAACTACTTGCGAAACTACAATATGGCAAAACTATTCATCATGATTGATCTAATACAATATGTTACTTTGATCTCGATATACAAATATGCCTACAGCACTCATGTTTCTTTCTTTGTCAATAAAGTCTGCAATATGGCAATACCATTTATCATGATTGATCTAATATTAACACAAGTTTAACAATATGTTACTTTGATCACGATATACGAATATGCGTACAGCAATCATGTTTCTTTCTTTGTCAACAAAATTTGGCAATATGGCAATACCA
>JAGFPH010000031.1:233955-258613 GCA_018207615.1 Philaenus spumarius
TGAAAATCGAACGACGCATTCAAAAGTTATCGTTGTTTAAAAATTCACAAATTTTCGTTTTTTGGTATTTTAACAAAAAAACTCATTTTAAGCGTTTAAAATTCAAACTAAGCGGGAAGTTCTAGGGTTGGCCTGCACGGTCAACCAATTTTTTAGTTATAAACTTTCTCGGATACAAATTATACAGATTCAAACTTAAGAACAACTAAGCAAACTTGTTATAACCACTCCTAGATGGTGTCTATGAAGGTACATTAATTATTTGTACATGAAATACTCGTAGAGATAGTAAAGTAACCAAAGTGTTGTTTATTTATCAGATTTTGTTAAGGTAAGCCTTAGTCGAGTGGATAGCGTGGATAACGTTTTTTGTACCTTTTTTTTGCCACCTAGTTTTTTTTACCACTTCAGTTTTTAATGAAAACGCAAAACAACAGTCAGGGAACAGGTGGACACTAATTGTAACATAATTTTGTACGATAATATTTTTGTTCCATTTTATACTCCACACTTTTTAACAAACGCGATAAAAAAATTAAAACAAAAAAGTTGATGGAACAAAATGGTGCAAAAAAGTAAAAATTTCTAATATAATTAGTTTTGAGCATGTTGTGCAGGTGGACACTTGTGGGAAAATTTTCACGTTTCTTGTTCTGGTTTTTGTAATCTGGGGAAGTAGTGTCCGACATAGATGGCTGACCACGGAACAAATCTATTAAATGTATTATGGAATCATTATCCCAATCTCTGTCATTTAGTAGCCCTTATATTATAAAAAATTCAAGCAATGCAAACAAACACGCGCGCACAACTACTCTGCCGGCTTTCTTCTGACTGATAATGCTACATGTAGCAGACGCTAGAAACAAAAATCGCGTATAATATTTGCTAGATGTAGTAAATGTTACATGTAGCATACATTCCCTTTGATCTTACCGACTCCGAATGGATAGCACAATTTTTGCTAGATATATCACATAAAACTACATGTTGCATCAAAAATTGTTATATATAACATTCCTCCGTTTTGAATTTTGCAACATGTAACATTTGTTACATAACTTTTGCTGTATTGCAGGTTTTGCTACATAGTGTAAACGCGGCTTCTCGTTTCGTTCTTGTGCATTACTACTAACAAGCCGGATTTAACAGTTGGTCGTATAAAATTTGTTATGAAAAACACCAACAAAAACTATGTAAACATTTCCATTACAACAGAACCATAATATTTGTAAAAAAGCAATAAAATATTTTATAGAATCAGTGTTATTATTCCGGAGCCGTTGCCCTCCCTCGCACCGGAAGCCAGTAAAGAGGAAACGTGGGTACATTGCTAATTATGCCCACATCATCACTGACCCGCGACAATGAGTGCATATTTGTCATAATCAGGGCCAGCTGATTTCAATTAAATGTACGTCTGGTGCCTAAAACAGCTGCTTTATTTATCCGACCATTTCGTGCACAACAGACGTGAAATTTAATAATTACTGTCGCCAAAAGTGGGTGCTTCGTTAGAGGAAATTCGGAGATTTTGGCTTTCGCCTGTCGAAATGTTAATTTTGATAATAATTTGCAAACAAGAAGAGTCGGTGCTAAAAGTAGAAGTTGTAGATTAAAATTTACTGCATTATCATTAGATTTTATCTGGCAGTAGAATACTCGTGCTTCGTTACGGGACAATTTTCAATTTTCTCAGCATCATCAGTTATTCATCTAAGTGACCATGAAAGCAATGGATTTGACCCTAATATCGGTATATAAATGTCTACAATTATAAGGATTTTAAAACTGTAGGCCTGTTTGTTAAAATTTTGTATTTATGTACGTTATTATAAATTTAAAGAAAGATAAAAATATTATCTTTTAATTGCTTTTTATTTCATATTGATAGAACAAACCATTTAAAAGTTATTAATATTATAGTGAAGAAATTAATAATATAATATGTTTTTATATTTAATGAAGATGTACATAATTATGTTTCCGAAGTTAAACGAACAGGTATTTCTTCTTTAAAATTGTAAAAACGAATATTTTGATGATAAAAGTTTGTATTTATATACAGTTTATAACCTCAAAGCAAATATTATAGCAGTATGTAAACGTATTATAGCATAAATTAGTTCTATAACTCATATTAAAAAAAATAAACTTTGTAAGAAATTATAACGATTGAAGTTATAACATAACCCCAAACTATAATCTACACTGAATTTGTTTAAGTATTACAGATGATGGATGAATTCAGCTGTTATATTATATGTTACTCACGTAATACGCTCGTACACTCACTTTTATAGGAGTTGGTTGTCACAGCTAGTGACTTTAGCATTAAAAATATAATAATATGTCCTAGTCCTAGTGCAAAACGATTCTTTTATATGAACGAATCTTTGCAGTTCATTCAAAACAATAGGTTTGTGAGCTAGTTCTTCGGTTAATGAACAGTTAATTCCATCGTATGAATGGGATACAACAAATGTATAAAGTCTCGCTGATACAAACTATACACCTTTTGATAAGTATCTTCTGTGTGTATTGCATTACTTACGAAAATGTGAAACCAATTTCTTGGTAAATTTTTGAAAGCTCAGATTCACTGGGCAAAAATAAAAATATATAAAATATAGTAATAATATTATCGATCACGCAGTTGAACCTGGCTGACGTTAAGTTCAGTGAAATTAAATTTAAATGTATTTAAGGGTTTCAACCAACAATTTGGGTAAAAGCGGCTGCGTGTACGAAATATATTAGTAGAATTTGTATGTACCTAAGCCAATGATTATATAGTATAAAACCTAGATAGGCTATGGGAGACGACCGTTGAAGCCGACTTTTTAGCGAGAATCTTCACCAAGATGGCGGCGCCGAGCATGAGTCATCCTACTGCCGAGCGCTTTTGACGATTTCGTGATCCAAATCGTATGTATTTAATTTGTGTTTTTGGAAAGTTATTGTAAAGCTGCAGTGAAAAAATTTTGTTTTTTTAAACGTACTAAAAATATATAGTTTTAAATATATTTCTTAAAGCCGGTCAGCTAATTTCGGTATTTTTGTTTTTTTCCTTTTTGTCTATGTATATATATATATATTTGTGTGTGTGTGTGTGTGTTTATTTGTGTTTTCTTTTTTAAATTGTTTTATTTACTCACTACCTCAAACACGTTTTTAAAACATCGAGGTAGTTTAAATTGTTTCCTGGTATTATGATTGTTTTGTAAATAGAGCATTTTTTTCTCTCGTTATTTAATTTAGTTTATAAGATATATATAATAATTATGATTTTGTTTGTGCAATAATGTAATATACATAATATAAGGATTAATAAAATATTCATTCATTCATTCATTTTCAGGTTCCCGATAATTTAACTAAAGTTATAACATTTTTAGTGCAGTAAATGTAAAATATAAGTTGCTGTTTTTTTTATGTACATTTTTGTTATTTTTCTAACAATGTTATTTTACCCATTAAATGATTTTGAATTTGCAAAGAGTCTTTTTTATTATTCATAGTTGACCCAAGTTTTTTCAGGCTTACGAAGGTTTTAGACTATGTAACAACTGTTGTCAATGTGTCAAATATAAAAAGCACTATACAAAATGAAGTATACAGAATGAAAATTACGTCATGTTTTGAAAGTATTCAAATTATGAACAGGTGATAGGTAGACTAATCTGAGCAGAAGTAGTGTTGTAATTAAGTATTTTATAATTAAGTAATAGTCAGTAATAATAGTTTCGGTTACAATGATAGGAAGCGGCCTGGGGAGCAGTGGGTATCGCACAGATAAATGTAGTGCCGTCTGACGCGACGAGTGGCCCTGCCGTGCTTAATTTACTCTTGTCTTCAACCTGCGTTTCTGACCAGAGTACACTCGTTAAAATTTTGTATCACAAAATAAGCTCAATTCAAGTCCTTATTTACAACTTTGTCGCTTACAAAACTCTCTACCAGAAAAATAAAAAAATTCTCTTAGACCAACTTTTTCATGTCACGATTTAAAAACCACATATAAGTTTTAACTTTCACTTGTAAGGTAAATTAGTAATAACATTATTTTACAACTTTAAATTGCATCATTACTGTCCAACACTAATTGTCTGCATGCGAAATTTCTAAATTTTAACTTCATCGTAAGTTGGTCAAACGACAGTGTATTTGAAAAGCGGGCATTAAAATTTTGTCGGTGTAAATGCTGCTTTTACGCTTTTGGCCCCCACCAAGATGGCGGAGTTGGCTTCAGCTGCTATATTGCTTGTTAGTGCCCATGGCCTATCTAGGATTTATACTTTGTAATCATTGACCTAAGCCTCCACCTTCAACTCAGGCGCTGCTTCGTTCCACTAGCTTTGAGAGTTTGCACCTCGTCCTCGACGCCTCAGCTTATGGACTTTGCTTTGCTTAGTTCGCAGCATAAAAACTCCGTCGGGCCTCGGACCGGAAGTGCCCCCACGTGGATTTCAACCGGGTACTTTTATTTTATTTTAAGTTTTGATCGATTTTGGGGGAACCGAACGAACTATATAAACACAAACAACTATATAAACTATATAAACGGAGGTCGTGAAAAAAACAAAATGTGCACAATAGTATCCTAGATTTATGTTTTTTTTTAGATAAAATCCTAAAAATTTCATTCTAGCACAAAAGATCACAAAAAATAGTTATTTCAGGTCAAAAAAACGTGCTTTCGTTTGTTGGATTTTTTTGGCTAACGACCACGTCCGAGCGACTTAGACAACCAACGTGTGTACCAAATTTGGATCAAATCGGAATAAAATGTGGCAGTTGAGTGCAAACACATGTATTTATGTACAATTTTTAATGACACCTAAAAACGTGTTCTGGGGACAATGATCGGTGCTCATATACCACTCCCGACCTTCGGTCTCACTAGTGGGCCACTGTAATAGCTCATCTTTCCTATGGAAATTAGCTAATAATATAAGTGACCTTGTGAGTAGAACGGAGAGTATCTGTGAAATAAACTTTTGCAGTTCGTTTAAAAGAATCGTTTTGCGAGCTAGTTATTCCGTTAATGAATTATTAATTTCGATCATTTGAATCGGACACTACCAGAATTTCTAAAGTCTCACTGATACAAACCATACATCTTTTGACTTATGCACCTCCTGTGTTAATTATATATACCAACATTCGTAAAAATCATTAACTCAATTTTTAAAAGCTCAGATTCACTGGGTAAAAAACATAACAATACGTTTTTCAATTACAGTATTTTAATAGTAGCAACATTTGCACTGTCGTGACTTTAAGACTAGTTTTCCCGATGCGTAAAAAATATAATTTATGTATTGAACATAGATCACGTGGCGTAGCGCTAACCAGCTGGGCATGTTAATGAAATAGTAATAAAAAGCCCTACATTCTACCACTAAATTTGAGTTTTCTCTGTTCTTCATGACTAATTATTTCAAAATATATATCGTTGGATTTGTTTTAAAATAGTCTAAAAATCTGGTGATTACATTTTGGAACGGAGTTCCTTATCGCGGGTTGCCGTAGGAGTTAAAAAATATAAAATGAAATGCGTAACGAAAAAAGTACTATTAATTGGTTGCTCTGGCAATGACAAATATAAAATGCGAGTAACGAAAAAGCGTTATCAAATTAGTTGCTATGGCAATGAATGTAAATACATCCAAGAAACATCAGTTTTGGTTGATCTATTAAAATTAAGAGACGATCGGTTCCGTCCAGCGGAGTTTACACACTGCGTTATGTCTACACTGAGTTTGTTTAAGTATTACAGATGATGGATGAATGCAGCTGTTTGTTACTCACGTACGTACGCTCACTTTTACAGGAGTTAATTGTCACAGGTAGTGACTTTAGCATGATCACAAATATAATAATATGCCCTAGTCCTAGTGCAAAACGATTCTTTTATATGAACGAATCTTTGCAGTACGTTCAAAACAATAGGTTTGTGAGCTAGTTCTTCGGTTAATGAATAGTTATAAATTCCATCGTACGAATCGGACACAACAAATGTCTAAAGTCTCGCTGATACAAACTATACACATTTTGACTTAACTACCTTCTGCGCGTATTGTATTACATACTTACTTAATGCGAAACAATTATTGTTTAACTTTTGAAAGCTCAGTTTCACCGGGACAAATAAAACATATAGTAACAATATTATTCGCAAATAAATTGTAGTAATAAATACCTGGTTTTTGTTCCGTCATGTGACTTCTATTATGTCTTGTTTTAAGACGCGTTTCGGAGTCGGGACTCCATCATCAGGTATCTCTCCGTAGAGTTCGTCAAAACATTAAAACATATACGAACACGTGTAAACACACACGAAAAACACATAAAAATACACACTTAATACACAACATAATTTTTCACGTGCGCACTGTATTTATTACTACAATTTATTTGTTAATCAAAGTGACTTGGACACCATACAATGAACATTAAAATATTATTCGATCTCGCAGTTGAACCCGGCTGACGTAAGTTTAGTGAAAATTAAAAAATTAAATTTAAATGTTTAAGGACTGAAGTAGGCTTGGGAAATGTCGTTCGGTTTATTGAAGTAGTTTAGTGAATATCCTTCAGTGAAATGATCTAGTTCACCATCGTAGTTCAATTAGTTCAGTAGTTCAGAACGTATTGAATGAGATGTAGTGAGTGATTTATAAAGCAATACAAGTCATGGCATTGAATGCTTTCCAAACTACTGACATCAGCATAGTAATATTAAGCTACACAATATTATTACATAGTATTGTAGCCAACCCCATTCGAACCCTCTATAGGGTACACATAATCATGTTATGTTTTCTTTATAATAAAGGTGTAGGATTAATAATAATTCGACCACGCAGCTGGACCGCTGACGTGAGTTGAGCAAATTTCAAAAATTAAGTTTATATGCTTAAGTTGGTTTATGTTTTAGGGTTTCAACCAACAATTTGGGAAATAGGTCTATTCACGACGGTGCTGAATAGTTGCAATATATTAGTGTGTACGCAATATATTAGTAGAATTTGTTTGCGTCTAGTGGTCCCGCGAGTTTGCACCACTTGGCTTCGAACCGGGTACTTTTATGGTATTTTACGTTTTGGTCGATTTTGGGGGAACCAAGAGAGCTATAAGGTCGAGTAAAAAAACAAAATGTGCAGAATAACATCCTACATTTATATGTTTGATATATGGTTTTTTACAAAATAATCCATATCTAGAGAAATGTTTGACTGATTGAGTTCAAACTTTGCTTGAAGTTCAACCTAACAATGATCTGTCTCAAGAAAAATAAGCGATTGTATCCAATCGAGCGTTTCAAAATGGCGGCGGTTTGAAAATGTCAAACCTAAATTACTCAAAAACCGTACATTTTAACAAAAAAATGTCAAGACAACTTTTTTGTAGCCATTTTGATTCCTTAACGTATGGTTTAGCTGTCAAAACAATCGGATTAAGTATAGTAGCTAAGTTAAAGATAATAACAGCAGATGTACGTACAGTATTGTTGTGTTTACTGTATTGGTGTAGTAGGATGCCTGAGTTGAACAAACCAATTAATTATTACACATAACTTAAATATTTTCTTTCATTCGATTGTTTTTACAATAACACCATCCGATAGAGAATCAAAAGGGCTACAAAAAATGAATCGTGACATTTTTTGTTAAATTGTACGGTTTTTGAGTAATTTAGGCTTGAAACTTTCAAACAGCCGTCATTTTGAAAAGCATGATTTCGATATAATCGCTTAATTTTCTGAGATAGGTCTTTGTTAGGTTAAACTTCACGCCAAGTTTAAACTCAATCAGTCAAACATTTCTCTATATAAGAATTATTTTGTTAAACATCAAAATGGCGGATATCTGGAAAACGACGCGTTTGTATAACTTTTTTTCCTTCACTTTCACATGTACAACGAGCTCCCGAAGTTTCTGCATATCTTCGTGAATCACGCTGTATAAGCCCACAACAAAAATGCCCAGTATATTTCTTATACCGGGTGATTCTTTTAACCTAGCCATAAAATTGGATCTTGGAAAATATACGTTTGACAAAGTCTAAAAAGGGACCTCCCTACTTTCTAGTAGGCAGTAAAAATAGTACAATTTTGAAAATTTGTTCTACTTTTGACAAGGTGGCACAAATGTTTCGTATGGAAACCCTTATTACTTTATTAACAATAAGTTACCTTATATGGTTCCGCCACGCGGACAACTTATGATTCTTTTTATACTAACGCGTTTTAAAGCTTTTGCTCCATCATCAGAGTGTTTCACTCAATACATAAAAATGTACAGTTACAGGAACACATAAACCAACGCGGCACGCACTGTGGGCACTGTTTCACTGCAGTCGGACAACTAACGTTTCATGTAGGCATATATTGTTTATTTAGGATCGGTATCCTGGATCTTGATAGCCGTGTCGTATATCGTATTAGAAGAAAAGCACAATTGGTAATTCAAAAATACGTCCTTATTATCTTTAAAGGCTTTATAAATTTCATATTCTTCGACGGCATCCATATGTTTTCCCTTTCTGCAAATATGCAATGGTTCCAAATTACCCTCTAAATCTGTATAAGAATTTTGAGGTGGCGTGCATAATTTGATCTAATGCCATTGACGTTCTTTTTTTGAAAATGTTCTTTAAACCTTTGTCAAAATGTTCGTCCTGTCTGACCTATATAGAATTTGTCGCAATTGTCTCATTTTAATTTATAAACACCGGTTTTATGTTCTAAAGGTATGTCCTGTTTTTGACTAAGCAATTTTTTTACTTTCTCACTATACTATAGTATAGAGAAAGTATAGTGATCGCAAAAAAAATCGATGTTGAGATTTTTGTGGAAATATCCGTTTTGGGACCCCCTGAGTCCAAAAAAGTGGTTTTTACAAAATGTCTGTCTGTATGTCTGTATGTATGTCTGTATGTATGTATGTCTGTATGTCTGTATGTCTGTATGTATGTATGTCTGTATGTAGACAGAGCTAGAGAGAAAACTATTCGATCGATTTCAACCAAATTTGCACTAGACATGTCCAGTACGCCTGTATAGATGCACGAAAAAGGGTTTTGAACAATTTTGAAAAACAACCCCCTTTTTGGTCAAAAACCCCCAAAAAATCAGTTATTATTTTTTTATAAAAAAACGGCTCTAACGATTTTGATAAAATTTGGTTTATTTGTAGCCTTTAATGTGCCCTACCATATACAGAAACCCGCATCTTTCTAAAAATTCTCGTTTAGCTAATAATAATAATAACTGTTTTTGGGGGTTTTTTGGCCATAAAGCGGGTTGTTTAAAAAAAAATTTCAAAACCATTTTACGTGCATCTATGAAGACCTAATTGACGTGTTTGGTGCAAATTTTTTCGAAATCGATCGAATAGTTTTCTCTCTAGATAATAATAATAATATTTATTAGTTAATCTCCAACTTTAATAAAAAAACTCTCCTACCCCACCCTACAAGTCACAGTGAATCTGTTTAGTAATTTAAATGTATTTGTGAGAAAGTATGTGCCAGTTCCTGGTACCTTTTATTATATTATTGTTAGTTCGAAATTTCATATTGATATTGAGTTTTTTTAAACTATTGGACAATATTTTTGGTAAAATGTTTCCATATTCGCATGATATAAAGTTCTTCTTTTCTTTAGGTTCTAGTGGTCTTGTGGATTTCTTTTTTTATTATTTTATCGCCTATTATTTGTCGCTATTATTTTATCGTTTACAAACATAATTTTAAGATTTTTTAATACTTGGTATTTTAAAAATAAACGTAATCCTTTTCAATAAGTTGAACTTGTTGAAAGATTCTAGCTACTTGTGGTAGGAGATAAAACAATAATTCTCACTTAAAAGATACTTGAAGTTATTTGTTTTATCAAATACACCTTACAAAAATGCAATAAAACTTTATCACAGAACTTCACAAGTAATATTTTTAGTTGGGGTTTATTAACTGAAACGCATTTCAACGACAACGTTGCCATCTTCAGTGATGCATAAGCTACAATAATCAAAGTAGAACTCAGTTATAATTTGATGATTGTAGTTCCTGCGTCACTGATTTTCAGACATCGTCGTTGATAAGATTTTCAGTTAATAAACTCAAAGTAAAAATATCAGTAGCAATATTCTGAGATCAAGTTTTATTCTATCAAGTTATCTTGTCACAAATCAAACTGAATATTTATTTGTGAAAAATAAATATCAAGAAAACTATTTTAATGGCAGTTTCAAACGTTATCGGTAAAACAATGAAAAATAGACTATGGTGCTGATAAAAGGCATAATTTTTCATAATACTGTTTGCACTGCATAAACTTTGGTGATCTTTACACAAGTTTGGTGACACGTCCTTTTCTGTTTGTGTAAAGGACATCGTTACCTCTTCGTGTTAGGTGCCGGTTCAATACTTGACTTGGGATTGGTATAGATTATGATCATAAAGATTGATATCCTTTACGTAGAAAATATAGTTAAACTTTCTCTCTCTTCAATATCCCGAACTATACTAAAATAAACTATAAGATCCTCTCCACACCATTTAAACAGTCTATCAACCATAGTAAAATTCCATGTACACTTTTATGTATAGTACTTAGGACTTTTAATTTGGTACACTGTTGTTTATAACATTATGAGAGACCTCTGCGTGCTTCGCACGTGTCGTGCTTGCTCCTCCCACACAATTGGCTCGGGTCCCTAAATTCAAAACGGCGAAGTTGGCTACAATTTCAATCTTAACCATACCTTCAATTATAAGTACATTTTTGTGTTATTTTCGTCAAAAAACGAAAGTTGTATTTTTTTCTTAAAGTAAAATAGATTGTATTGATTGCTAAGGTAACATCTCTTTTTGCAACTGAGTAATAAATTAATAAAGTTTACTATTTATATCATACGTTTATGAAAACAATACAACGGTTTTTGAAAATGAATTCAGCAATCAACATCCGCATATGACAGTACTTCAAAATGAAACGAAATTTTTTAATTTATTCCACGAATTAACGGGAAAAATTATTTATTCTGTAGCATTGCTCTTATGGGAATCAGATTCATTATATCGGACAAAGTATCCTCCCCTTAATTGTGAGCGGTAAGCCTGTAATTTAATGTAGCCCATATTTTTGATATTGAAGTAGAACGTTTGATTTATTTATAAACAGAAGTAATTTGCTATTAAAAACGCAGCAAAACAATGTACAAAAATTAGTAAATTACAAATTAGTAAATTAGTAAATTTATTAATAGCTAAACTAGTTCTTTACCAATTTTTATTTGGTAAAAGTAGACAAAATATGGGTACTGGTATTTGATTCAAGTATTTCGAACTCTGATAGGTGAAACAATCCTAGCACCTTTCCCCTAAACTAATTTATCTTTTATAATTCTACACAGTTTTGCCTAAATTCTAATATTGTTCATATGTTTATTTAAATAATTAATGTTATAGGTTAAGGCAAAATTAAGCCAATGCAATTAATTCAGTTGGACTTTTAGGTTAAAGGTTTCTCTGATTACATTGTATCCTTCTTTTGTTAAACTGATGGACCCAGTTAGCTTTGTACATGTTAGTATTTATGTCTTTCCGTAGCAAATACAAATAAATGTGCACATAATCTACAGTAAGGGACGTTAGTTTTTTATTTATACCAGGTGTCCAAAAAAACCCTCCTCTTAACTTTGAAACAAGTAAAAATAAAATAAATGAACTTCGTGGTATCTCTATATGACACAGGGTGATGCATTTTGGTGTAACCGACCATTTCACCGCTTACCCCAAAATAGGAGGGGGCCGTTGAGAGGGTACGGTAATTCAAAAATCTTAAATACAACCCCCCATCAAGTGATGCCTCATTTTAAAGAGTTTGATAAATGAAGAAAAATGGCACAAATTAGAGGTCTCTATCTTAACCCTATCGAAAATGGCGGCCAGTCAAAGTTGAAAACAAAGTTGCTAATTTAAGAAATTAGCTTATAAGTTTAAGCTTATAACTTAAGGACCTTTGATCCGATTTTTAATTCGTTAAAAAAAATATGTTTACACTTTGGTTGGCTTCAGAAGTTGTGCATCGCCTTGTTAATACATTTGGCTTTGGTAACTTATAACCTCAAAATAGAACTTCCGCCATAATGACTGTGTTATTGCCATTATCGCTATATAAATGGGCTTACAATCTTCTACTTCCCCATTGACTTTCCAAACAGAATTAATTCGAAAGTAATTTCGTCACCTTGACGCTATTTTACAACATTATTTAAGTTGGTTGATGAATGTACAAAATATTTTTTAAACATTTCCACTCCAAAAGGTTCTGAATAATTTTTGAAATGTAAATATTGTTGTCACAACACAAATATACAATTTAAAAAATCATTTAGCAAAAAAAGAAAACGAAACACTTACGCTCGGCACAGCCGGTGTTTGTGAAATCATTAAAAGCTTCAAATTAAAACATTTATCTGTATACAGTAAGTTATTGTTTGGCTGAAGTATGCGCTAGGAAATAGGAATGAGGTTGAGGAAGGCAACCTTTTGGCTTGCATGCCGCCCTATACGCTATGCCCTTAATCAATATCTAACTTACTTCAGCCTTGAGTTTTAATTTGGATAGGGTCACGTCTTTGATAAAACTCTCTCAACGAGAACATTACAAAGTTCGGTGTACAGAATATTAATTTAACCACCAAGTGCTTTGGATTCTTTTGGGGTGGTTTGATGGATTTTATATACGGGTTTATCGGGTACTTTCTTCAATTCAAATAAAATAGAAACGCAATAAATTTGACAAGTACTAAAAACAATAAAACAAATCGGACGAGTGGTAAGTTTGACTTCGCTCTTCACTTCAAGGATTCAGTAAAGTCAGTCGCCCTGAAAGTTTTAGTAAAATTATATTAATAATAACAACAAGCCTTATACTCGCCAAAAAAATAACCATGGTGTGAATATATTTTACTTTTGTGGGGGGGGTGGGGGGTGAAGTTGACGACTTTCAAACACAGGATGACTTTAATCGAAAAATATAATTTTTTTGCCAAAGTTATGAGGTAATAATGATGAGCTTTTTAATGATACTAATAAACAAAGACGTATATCCTAGAAGTTTATCCTAAAAAGGAGCATTGCGAGAATTAAAAAAGGCGATTTTTGAATTTTTAAAAAGTTTTTTTTTTTCACAAAACTCAAACATTATATTTTATAATAAAAATGTGCAGGAAATCGAAAAAAACGGCGAAATATATTGCTTAATAGTATATTTCGCACCTAGGGCCGAAAATGAGGTTTTGCAGGCTTGAGAACGTGTTTCAAGTTCGAGACGGAATCGAGAACTTGAAACGATCGAGAGCTGCAAAACCCTTTCGGCCGTGGTGCGAACGCTATTTTTCACCACACTACACAATAAAATAAACACTATATAAAATTAAAAAAGAATATTTATTTAGCACACATAAAAATGAAACTTTGAGGTTATAAACTAACTAGCTATGGAAAGTACAGTTTTACCTCAGTTGCTAGGCAACAGTGAAAATAACAATTATGTGTGTGCCACTAGTCTGTCGGCAATACCTATTGAATCATTTGCCATATGGGCCTATTTCATAACGAAATTATGTTGAGATATACGTTCATATTTTAATTGAATAAACGAACAGCTGACTTTACGGCCCTAGGGCAGAAAAGAGTTACTTTCGGCCTCCAAATGACGTTCCGAAAATAGCTGAAAACATCGTAGTGTGGTGAAAAAGTATTTATCTACGACCATTGCAATAAACACCAATAACGCTATTACAAGTAACATCAGAAAGAGGTACATTACAAACCAAAAGCCAACCCGATTAGGGCTGATTGTACCCATACGTTCCGGATGTTAGTGTGTTATTGTAACTAACCTCAAACGTGAGTTGACGCATTCTGCAAACATGAGTGATAGTGATGAATTTTGTTTAACTCCAGAGGAAATTAATACAAAAGCAAATTCGGCTCTGAACAATTTGTTGCCAGAAAAATATAAATTTCGTTATAAAAAGGTTTATAACCAGTTTATGGAGTGGAAAACTAGAAATGGTGTTAGTTCGTTTTCCGAGAATGTTTTCATTGCGTATTTTGAGGAATTGGCCCAAGATAAGAAACCTAGTTCGCTTTGGTCTATTTATTCAATGATTAAATCTACAATCAACATCAAACATCAAATAGCCTGTATATTTTTGGTCGTAGATAAAGTAGTGTACGCAACGATTGTATTCAGCCTTTAAGCCACTCGTGAGATATTTAGAACACTCGCTTCGCTCGTGTTCCAACTTACATCTCACTCGTGGCTTAAAGGCCTTCATAATACAATCGTTGCGTAAACTACTATTACAGTTAAAGATAATAAAAACAGCTGATCTTTAAGTAGTAGCCTTACAGATCTGTAAGTAGCCTTTAAGAAATTATGTATTAACTAGTAAGCCCCCGTGAAAAATCACAGGCTGATTAATTATATACCGGTACACGTCAGAAATACACAATTTAAAAAAACAAACTATTTACAAACAACATTAAGGTCTACTTATCTAGGCCTGCCTAAACATAAACCCAAACTATAATGTACACTGGGTTTGTTTAAGTATTACAGATACTTGGTGAAATCAGCTGTTAAACGAATAGGTAGGTCTATCTCTTCTTTAAATTTGTATGAACAAATATATTGTCGATAAAACGTTGTATTTATACATAGTTTATAACCTCAAAACAAATATTATAACGTATATAACTTACATTTAAAAAAAATCAACTTTACAAGAAATTATAACGATTGAAGTTGTAAACATAACCCCAAACTACACTGGGTTTTCAGATGATGGGTGAAATCAGCTGTTATATTATATGTTACTTACGTACGAACACGTATTATTACTCGCTTTTATAGGAGTTGATAATCAAACAAATCTGTTTTTGTTACAGTCGACAAGCGGATTTATAATTTCATCTTTCGAAAGATCAATGTCGAGTAGTACTTGACTATTGACTATTGAGGTCAAGAAGTGCCATTAGGAATCACCATATTACATGACAGTTCTATTTCAAAGGCTATCATGGTAGACAATCGCTGTGTTTGATTCCGAGAGGTTAGGATGAATGTACTAAAATCCTCGGTTTGAATTGTGGTAAAGTTCGTGGGTGCTTGACTAGTATAAATATGTTAAATTAATTCTTATAAAAAAAAAACATTTACAGTAGTTTCTATACATGAAAATATAATGTAATAACAGAATTGTGTCAAACAACTGTATATTGAAAAAAACATTTCCACTTGTGTTTTAAACAATCGTGTCTTTTTTAAAGTATGAAATGAAATGAAATGAAAACATGCTTTATTCATATAAAACCATAAACAAAAATGAGAACCTTCCTAACTCGTACTAAGAGGGCAATAATCTACGACTGTCTTGCCCGGTTGGCACACCACTCTCTCACAATTAACATGAATTAAACACATATTTCTTAACTTATTTAAGTTGACAATAGCAACACAAACATATAAAAAAACAATCATAATAATAATTGCAAAGTCAACACAATAACAAATTATGCACCTATACTAAAATATACATGAAAAACAAACAATAATAATTGCAATTAACCCAATAGCAAATAATGCCCCTATACTAAAATATACATAAAAATAATAATAATTGCAAAGATAACACAATAAAAAATTATGCACCTATTTTTAGTGTAAACCCTTACCCCCCCCTCCCCCCTTAACCCCAGCTATAGGCCTACAATTCAATAATTGAACTCATTTATCAAATTCCATCTGTACATCCAAGCCTGCCTCAAATAACCTACAAGCCGCACCCAATCCTCACCATTTAAATAACTCAAAAACCTATTTCTGGTTAACTCCGGCAACTTAAACCAACTTATTCTGATTTCTCTCAACATTGGGCACCTAGCCACAAAGTGAAAAACATTTTCACTTTCTCCCAAATTGCATAGTGAGCAATTATAATTTATATTTTGTATCCATGGTTTATAATTTAAATGAAGTAGTTCACCTCGACATTTAAAAATCCATCTAATTACATTTATATTAATATCATCCTTAAAATATGCCCTATTTTTTAATTGAAAACAAAGATTTCTGTATGTTAAGTGATGAATGGCAGACTCAGGTGCCCTAATACCTTTGCCCCATATCAATTCTTATCGCATAATTTAGCAATCCGAATAGCTGACTCCCCCACTTCACCCGCAACCCAGGCTCAACAGACAATGTAACAGAATGCTTCCGAGCCAACAATTGCCATTCCCTAAACCGACACAAGTTTTTAATTACTATTTGTCTAGCTAAGATATTAGGTAGCCGATCTGGAGGCATTTTAAAGACTCTTAGCATGTACATAATGTGCAACTTAAACGTAAACAAACACACCTATTCCTGGCCCGTTTCCAAATTCCTGGCCCGTTTCCAAATATAACATATAGTTAGGTGTATTTGGTGGTAACCCTTGAATTCGTTTGATGAAAAAACGTAGCAACTGTTCGACTGAATCGTATTCGCGGTATCCCCAAACCTGCGCCCCGTAGCACAAAATAGATCGAGAAACCACTCTATAGCATTGAAATTTTGAAGTTAACGGCACGCATTTATTCCCCATTAAATTTACCCAAACGTGATTTATAGCCGTTTTAGAAACGGAGAGTTTCTGACGTAGATGTGTTTGGAACGACAATGCCGGTGTAAGAACCAATCCCAAATATTTATAATTGTTAACACACTCTATTTCCTCGCCCTTATAACGCCAATTTTCGCTTCCCAAACTACCTCCATTTCTAAAAACCATTATTTTGGATTTTTCTAAATTAATCTTTAAATTCCAGACGTCACAATATTTTTCCAAGTTATAGATCATATACTGCAATGTTACTGCTGTGGGCGCTATTAAGACGATGTCATCCGCGTAGAGTAACACTCTCACTTTGGTATCTCCAAACAAACATCCCCTCCCAGGATCTCGTCCAGATCATTCATAAATAATGAAAACAACAACGGGCTCAATAAACACCCCTGTCTTAAACCTTTACTAGTATCAAAACAAAAAAAAAAAAAACCCCTGCTGACGTACCATCATATAAATTTTTCAAAACGTCTACAATTTTTGTTGAAATGCCCAGACAGTATAATTTGTAGAACAAAGCCCTCCTGTCTATCCGATCAAAAGCCGCTGAAAAATCTACGAAAAAACAATATAGCTTTCCCTTTTTTAACGAAAGTCTTAAGTGTATCATAGACGTGAGGTTAAAAATATTGTCAACAGTAGAATACCCTTTATGAAACCCTGCTTGAAACTCATTAATTACGTTCTTACTGGTCACCCATTTATCTAATCTGTTTAAAATTACCCCTGTAAATATTTTGGCAATGGCATCCATAAAACATATTCCCCGATAATTAGTTACATCATTAATATCACCCTTCTTATGTAAAGGATATACAATTGATTTTTTAAAACAATGTGGAACCTCACACTTATTCAAAATCAAATTAAATAGTTTAGCCATTTCTATTAATAATGAATCTGGGCTCTGTTTGTAGAACTCATATGGTATCCTGTCAAACCCTGGCGCTTTGTTATTTTTTGCAGTTTTTAATACAGATTTTATTTCAAACAAATCTATACTTTTATCAAGAAAAGCATCTTCAATAAAAGGTTACGCGTAAAATACAGGATTTGCAGTAATCGGCGGGTCGAGCAGTAATTTAAAATGGCTAACCCAATCCTCAATACGTATTTTGGCCGCCACATAGTGAGATTTTGACTTAAAACTTTTAACCACCTCTCAAAATTTTTTTGCATTTTTCACGTCTTTTACTTTTTGCACTAAATTTGCATCGTATTCCTTCCGCTTTCTTGCCCGTACAATAAAGTATTCCATATTAGCTTCTAAGTACAAATTCCTTGTATAACTATTATTATTATTTCTATATAAATTCAAGAACTTAAACTCTATCATACCAAGGTTTTTTTGACACAAACTTTCTAATTCCCCTTCTATTGCAATTGTTTTGATGCGCCGCGCTCCTCACACATTCTGATAACTGAAGAGCCTATTGCACTAATCAACGTATATTCTCCCCTTTTATCAGAAAATGTCCTCCCATTCAAAATGACCAAACCGCTACTTTCACAGAATTCCAAATATTTCTTCCCTCTCAAATTTAAAACATTATCTTTTGAATTTCGGTTTTCTTCAATGTTAAACAACCCGCTAATAATATTAACGTCAACAATCTGTCTAATCGACTATCCTTGCATTACAGTCTCCCATAATAATAAATTCTTTCTCTGGCTGTGAAAGAACAACCAATGAAGTCTTTTTTAAAGTAAGTAGTAAGTAACATTCAAAGAGACGTCAAGACAAAACAGCAATAACTTGCTGACCTATTTCACCGAGAGGGTTGAACGACCTCTTCAATAGTTAATTATTCTGTTTCACTTCCAACAGAGTTAAACCTTCATGTTTAACCCCTTTTCCTTTTTTAATCAGTTTTACTCTTTAAAATGGATTTTTACCATAACCTTCAACTGTTCTCTATAAATTTACAGAAATATACGCATTATTTTTCTACAACAGTTTTCATCTACATAAAATGCATCACCTGCAGCTTTCATTAACCTATTAGAACTCCAGTAAACTCTTCTGTAGCTTTATTGTGCTTACAAAGAAAAATAGCTGTCCGGGCCTGGAAATCAATTGCATTGCAATAAACAATGCCTTTAGCTTATTTAATATAATATTAATTCAATTCATATCTTGAGAACAAAGACCATGTAAAGATTTATGTAAATTTCAAAATATGTTTTAACTTATACGAATTTGTAACTATTATGTTTTGTTTTGCCACTTTCAAATTTTATTTTTAAGGTGATTGGAAACGATTCTCTTCCAATATATTTCCTTCCCATAACAGATCATGTTTAATTTGACTATCATGGCATTATTGATATTTTTTGTTAACTTGTAGCCCAAATTTGTTTACATTTTCATTTTGTATATACAAATATATACAGGGTGTTCCCTCTTGTCACATATTTTCTGTGATTGTTACTGGGTATAAAGTGACCAAAATGGGGTTTTTATTACAAAATTCTTATCTAAACTATTATTTAACGAAATAATATCAAATTAGTATCAACCCTTTGCGTTAGTATTAGCTACATGAGAAAAAAAGTTACGTTCACTTGACTTCAATATTTTCAAAATGGCGGCCATTTAAATCCTTCAAACGGAAATAAAGAACAAAATAGCGCTTTCTCGAAAAAAACGCCAAGAATAATTTTTTTATCAAATTTAATTCCCTACTTATTGGGTTTTGATTTTTGGTGAATTACGGACTTATGGAATTTTTCGCCAGTTAGTGTACGCCCCTCTTGGAGGCGATTAACAGGATCGGACATATTATGGAAAGGCAATATTATGGATACAATATTATTTGTGGCTTTTTTTAGAACAATAATAAACTCAACAAAAATATAATCAGCTGGTGCCGATTGTTACTATATCATCACAAACAATACACTATAATAGCCGGTTGCAAGAACATTCATTAAATTATTTAACAAACCTTTAAATTTAATGTCTCTTTAAAGACTCGTTAAATATAAAATTGTGTTGCAGAAACATCATTTAAATAAATGTCTGTTAAAATAATAAAGCTTTAAAATTTTAATGGACCTTTAATAGTATGTTGCAAGAACAACAATTAAAATTTAACAAACCGTTATACATCTGTTAAAGTAATGTGCTCCTTTAAACCCTTATTAAAACAGCATTTGAGATTATGTTTACAATTGAACTTGAACAACATTACTTTAGCTTGAGTTAATTCAGTGTCGTTTGTTTCCTTTTTTTTAGTTATTGTTGAATTGTATGTATAATAATAATATCATCTTTTAATTTTCACAATGGACCGTGCTGTGATTCCTGAATACCTCGAGAGTTCCGATGAAGATTTACATGCAATTGTTTTACTTTTATCAGCCAGATGTTTGCAACCAAGACTTGATGCTTTCAATTATTATTCCGATACAGAATTTATTATGAGGTATAGATTTAACAAATATGCAGTTCAATTCATTCTCAGTCTTATTTACAATAAAATTGTAAGAACTACTAGCAGAGGTACACCTTTATCACCTATGGATCAACTATTGTTAGCTTTAAGATTTTATGCTACTGGTAGCTTTCAAGTTGTCATTGGTGATTTAATTAAAGTACACAAGTCAACAGTTTGTAGGGTGATTAGAAGTATTTCACACTTGTTGGCCAGTTTGTCCCAGAAATTTATCTGTTTGCCAGAAAATGCTTTAGATATAGAAAACATAAAAAGTGAATTTTACAAACTTTAAAAGTTTCCTAATGTCATAGGCTGCATTGACTGTACCCACATTAGAATTCAGTCACCTGGAAGCATAAATTCTGAACTATGGAGAAATAGAAAAGGATTTTTTTTCAGTTAACGTCAGCTGCACCCTGGGCAAAACCTTTTGTATCCGCCCCCTTCCACAAAAAATGACTGATATATTTGTGATTCCTAGTATTTGTTGGGTTACCCCAATAATGGTGGGCTGATATCACATACTGTTTTAAAAAGAACGTATTAGGTATTAACCTGAAATGTTGTGTGTACTGATAAAAAAATGAGTAGGCTTATATTATTTTTTTAAAATACGATAATTTTTTTGACTACGTATTTAGTGCAAACTGCAAACATAATTTTAAAGGTACTAGTTTGCGCATTTCTAATTTTTTAAGTGTAAAACCATTTTTTTTAATAAATAAACACAAAACATGTGGATTAAAATTTTGTTATAACTTTTATTATCAAAGAGAAAAACAAACGAAATGAACAATATGAAATAAACAATATAAACATTAACCTTAGAATACTTGACTTCAAAATGAAAGAATGTTTGGAGTACGGACAAGACGATTGCCTTGCTTGTCTGTTGGTTTATGGACCAAAGTAAAAACAACACTGTCAATTATTGTAGCTACTGCGGTTCTACACAATATCGCCTCTAAACAGAATGATGTACTACCTGACATCCAGCTTTAAACATCCATTACGTAAAGCACCGTTAAAAATGATCTTGCAACACATGACTGTATTTAATTGAACTTTATTTTAATGGACCTTTACGTAATGGGGGATTTAATGAATCTTGCAACAAGTATTAGACAGACAACGAAACTCAAATGGGCTGACGCTTTCGAATCAACTGATTTGATTAATCAGATGGCAAGATACAGTTTAGTGGTAACTAAAACAACTCTTGAAAGTACTTACCAATAGCATAAATTTAATAAAAATTTGTGTAAACAAACAGCTTTCTGTGTCAAAAGAAATGAAACGTATTTGATTAAATTATTATTGCAATAAAATATTGTTAATTTTGTTGCATTGCATTTTGTTGCGATCCTGGGGCGTGCACTATCTGGCGAAAAATGCCTAAGTCCGTTATTCTTTAACTAATTAAAAAAAAAAAACTAAAACCCAATTGATAGGGAATTAAATTTGCAAAAAAAAGTTATTCTTGACATTTTTTCGAGAAAGCGCTAGTTTTTTTTCGTTATTTCAGTTTGAAAGTTTTAAACAGCCGCCATTTTGAAAACATTGAAGTCAAGTCAACATAACTTTTTTCCCATGTAGGTAATACTAATGCAAAGGAGTGATAAAAATTTGGTATTATTTCTTTAAATAATTGTTTAGATATGAATTTTAATAAAAAAACTATTTTGGTACAGTATTAAACAGAAATGATTTTAGACAAACGAACAGTGATTTGGTGTTTAGGCTACTTTGGACCCAGGAACAATGAGCAGAAAATATGTGCCAAGAGTTACGGAACACCTTGTATACAGAGTGCCGGAACGTATAGGAATTTACTTGACACACGAATTCGGTCGTGTAGCAATATCGTTGGAGCATGTCTGAGAAAAGGTCAACCAAGGGTAACAACTGAAACAACTAAAATGGTGCCCTAATAGTTAATAAACAGGACAGGCGATCTAGATTAAAATGAAACCACTACTAAAGTATACCAATAAGCTCCACGTTGCGAGCAAGTTGGTATTCTGAACATAACAATATATATTGAGACATTCCAGAACAAACAAAATGAATAAATCAAATACGTGCATTTAAGTTTGTTTATTTAGAGTATAAGGATCGATCGAATGTGGACAAAATAATTTTTGAGAGAAAATCGTAGTATAAAATATTCATCTCTGTCCAATATATACAAGAATGTCTTTACAAATAACATACATTTTATTTAGATCTTACAAATTCATAAAAATATGTTAATTCTGAAAACATGTGTAACAAGCTTCTTTACTATCACAAGAGTATTTTGATTATTTGCAAATAAAATTACAACAATAACTGTATTCCATTAAACTCTGGCAGTTAGATTTATTTTATACAAGTATACTTAGATTTGACAATGAAAATCCAAATAGTTTAGTTGTAATTATGTATAAAATCTAAATCTAAATAAACTATCTCATTTTTTAGTAATTCGGAACACATATTAAATAAAAGAAATAAAAAATATTTCATAGCTTATGAAGTAATACCTTACTTTTAAAAACCTCTTAAGTTTATGATTTTTTAAATTAAATGGCACAATAGTTAACAGACTTACAAAGATGGGCCTCTTCTACAAAGGTACAATCTACAGGTTAAAAAAAAGTTGTACAAAAGAACAAGTTTAATGTATTCTTGGAGATCCTAGTAAATGTGTACAAAATACAGGCGTGTTATACAATAATAAATACATCTTTTCTACATGTTGTGTGGAACATGTTTTTCTAGTTTTCAGTTTATCAAAGGTTGAAATGTATTAAAGTGTTTCATTTTAAATTTGAGGCAATTTTAAATAAATTAGACAACTTGACACAGAGAACAGAAATAATTAACACAATGTATCCATGAACCTTTAAGTATTTTATAGGAAAGTTTATGTTAACATACACAACCAAAATATTAACCAAATATTCTTATATTATAATAAAAAACTATTTTTTAATAAAACTGTTTCTCTAGGTCTACTAAAGGTGGGATTCCTATGCTACGACTGTAACGGCTGCAGCCGCGCGGCTCCAGACGTAATGGACTCCTTATAATGGAAGTAAATGGAACCCATTCCTAAGGAGCGTCTAGCGCCGCGCGACTGCAGCGACCCCGGTGAGGCGGCTTGAGCCGTACGACTCAACTGCTGACATGAGCAGTATAGTCGTAACAGTCGTGGCGGCTGGAGTGTTTTTTTTTTTACTGTGTTAAAGTATTTTGGGTCTTTTAAACATGGATGATTCAATGTACGATAAAATGTAATTAAACTGGCTTGTGTTCAAACGGAAAAACGTTCTAAACATTGATTCATCACTTAGAAGATGTCTCTGAATTAGAATATTCTGAAATCCTTCTTCTCGCCTTACTTGGTACAATAGATTAGGCTCGGCCTTTTGAAGATGGGCCAGAAATAACAACTCTTCTTCCTCCTCTTCCTCAAGTAGAAGATACGCAGCCAAAAATGATCTATCTGCCATGATGTTCTAAATGTAACTGTACTAGTCGCGCCATAAGAATTTAACCAAGCGACTCGGATCGTACGGCTCTAATCGCGCGGCTGTAGTCGTTACAGTCGTAGCATAGGAATCCTACCTTAACATTAATTATTAAATTAATGCCAAGTCATCATCTAAAAAATTCAATAAATGTTGGGGGAATCTTGAGTGAATTTTGAATATGATTTGGATTGTCTTCTAGTTATTAATTTTATATTATTTCTAGGAGAAACCCATGCGTGCTCCGCACGCCAACCCCGTTGGAACCTTCTATACACATAATTATGTTATGTTTTCTTTATAATAAAGGTATAGGATTAATAATAACCCCAAAGCTAAGACGGTAAATAATGTTAAATGTCCAAATCAAATTATTTCGTATATTTTATAACAGCTGTTATAATAAAGGTTAACAACCAGCAAGGCTCAGTTCTACACTTTAATAAAAACCTAACCTAAAAGTTAAAAATATAAAGTTTGAAATTAGCTGTTAATGGAAATATTAGAGCAAACAGCTGTGTTATCTGTTATTTTATTCAATTGGTTGCTATGGTAATTAATGTAAATACATGTGTTGATTTATCAGTCTAGGCCTAACCTAAAATTTTTCCGACTATATTTACAAATATTGAAATAAAAAATGCTTTTATCAAATTGAATTGCAGCCTATGTTACTCATGCATAGTGTAGCTTTTTATTAGTAAAACTGTTTTTTCAATCGGTTCATTAGTTCCAGAGATTACCCCCAACATACAAAAAAAAAAAAACTTTATCTCTTTATAATATTAGTAGTATAGATTAATAGCTTTCAAAATGGAGAAAGTGCTATTTCTCCCTTAATTCCTCTAAGAATAACTAATTTTTTGTCTTTCTTTGAACGAATGACTTATAAAATTTCTTGTTATGAAAGTTATGTAATAATAATACAAACAAAATGTTGAAGAGTTGTTCAGCACACAGTACTAAATCCATACTTGTACTTTCGTGCCACCAGTAAAATTGTGTTTTT
>JAGFPH010000031.1:258623-295621 GCA_018207615.1 Philaenus spumarius
CGGAGCGCGCTGCCAAACAGACCACCTGTTGTCTGCAGTGATTAAAATAAAATGTCAGCATTCTTGTAGTAGGAACATAAAAACTGATGTTTTCAAAATAAGAAATTTGAAATTGATATATTATATTTGTAGAACTAGAATACAAAAATTTTGTACATTTTGAAAAAAAAGAAGAAAAAAAGTGTTTACTAACGCCTAAAGTTGAACTTTTCCTTTCGTTACTGAACATGTTTTGTTTCTTGAGCTAATAACTTTGTAAATTTTTACACCAATCAATTGTTTACTGGCACATATGAATTCTTTGAACCTTTCTCTACAAAAAAGCTATGGAACACTAAACCTGTTGATTTCAATGGTTAAGTTAGGGTCGAGTTCAGTGCCATAATCGTATAAAGGCAAGTTATATAAGTATCTGAGACTAATGGTGCTTCTAATATGAAATGTTTTATGTTTGTAAACAATCTTATTACTTTAAAACGAACTGTTTAATGTATACTGTTCTTACTGTTGAATATGGTTAGTATTTAGTAAAAAGCAAATACCACAATTACCTACAAGATTGAAGCATGGACATACGTGCATTAAATTACAGTTATTTATTTAAGCTTAAAACACATTGTAAAGCGTGAATACCTTATTTTAATTTAGTTTTTTTTAGACTTATTAGAGAAAGACTTCGTTTTATATTATATTGTTTATATATTGAATAAGACATATGGTATAATAGTTAGGCCGAACACTTAGTTTAAAGTACAATATATGTGAGCACGTACCACTGTTATCTGTGCCCATAATGCACTGTGTTAGAGAAGTTTCCGTAGTGTCCCTGAGGGGACAAAAGCAACCCTCACGTCCTCACAAACTTATACACAACACCAAACACCATAACGCTCACTAACATCAACACAAGAGCGGTGACGATCTTGGCGAAAGCGTTCATGCCCGAATCTGCCGGGTCTATCGGACTAGAATGCGTCTGGGACGAGCGTCTCTTACCCGCTAATCCTCTGGCCAACGCGGGAAACGCTAAACTTTGGGTGAAAGTCAGTTTGTGTAAAGACTCTGATAAACTGTAAGGACCTACACTCCCGCGAGCTGCCGCTCGGAGTAACGCGTACTCCAAGTCCAAAGCGTCCAGAAGGGAATACCTCGCTGTCATCGTCGAACTCCGACGGCGGTCTCTCTCGCGTTCCCAAGGGTCCGAACATCTGGAACCTGCGGACGGAACGGCTGCCGCGACGCTGTTGAGAGAAGATGCCGTACTAGACGAGCCCGATTGTTGTGCGAAGTCTTCTTCTACGTGTTCGGGCGAGCTGGGACGTCTGAGGAGTCTGGCGTGATCGGGGTGGAGGAAGGCGCAACTCGTACGTCGAGAGCTCGGTGAAGCCGATGGTGTTCCGCAAGATGGCCTCTCGATACTCTGAGTTCCTCCGGGAGAAGGACTGGCCTGTCACAGAAAATAATTTGTTGTATAAAGTTTAAGCTAAACCAATGTATGTATTACACTTTTTTAAATATACCTAACGAAGCAATAATCTACTGGGATTATCTACTTGAGATTAATTACATCCGAAATTTAAAAAAACAACGTCTGTAATTTGCATGTGATTCAAAAGGTCAAACAGACATTATTTTTGTAGTAAGAACTTACAACTTATTGAAGTAAAAACAAATTTTTAAATAATTCTACCACGCAGCTGGACCGCTGACGTGAGTTGAGCAAATTTCCAAAATTAAGTTTATATGCCTATGTTTTAAGGTTTCAACCAACAATTTGGGAAATAGGTCTACTCACGAAGGCGTTGAACAGCTGTCTGAGTGTACGCAATATATTAATAGAATTTGTTTCCTCTAGTGGCCTCGCGAGTTTGCACCACTTGGCTTCGAACCGGGTATTTTACGTTTTGGTCGATTTTGGGGGAACCAAGCGAGCTATAAGGTCGCGTAAAAAAACAAAATGTGCAGAATAACATCCTAAATTTACATTTAAAAAAAAAACCGTAAAAACATTTTTATTCTTCTAGTCAAAATCTCAAAAAATAGTTACTTCCGGTCAAAAAACGTACTTCCGGTTGTTGGATTTTTTTCGTTAACGAACTCGTCCGAGCGACATAGACTACCAACACGTGTACCAAATTTGGACCAAATCGGACTTAAAATGCGGCCGCTAGAGTGCGAACACATATATACATATACAGGGTGTTACAAAAATGTGTGATGGGCTATACAGGACCTGATTCTACATGCAAAAATAAGTCGAAAATGTAGTATAACATTTTTTCGATTTCGACTTAGTTTAGCCGTAATCCGCCATTTTGTTTTTTTACAAAAACTCACTGTAACTCTGGAAATAGATAAGATATCGAGTTTAAATTTGGAATAAGCATTTTATATGTTACGATTAACAAGTATACCAAACACAAAGAATTTATTTTTATAATTTTCAAAATGGCGGCCGTTACAAATTTTTAACGTGGAATATCTTGAAAACCGTTAACTTTACAAAAAATGTACAAGAGACAAAATATTTTCCTTTTTTAACGACAGACAAAATGCTTTTTTGTAGTTCCAGTAGGTCAAAGGATAACCGAGTTATCGACAAAAAACATCATTTCTTGGTAATTTTCGACTTATTTTTGCATGTAGAATCAGGTCCTGTATAGCCCATCACACATTTTTGTAACACCCTGTATATATATGAATTTTAATGACACCCCAAAACGTGTTCTGGGGACCATGATCGGTGCTCCTACTCCCGACCTTGGGTCTCACCATAAGGGCCACTGCAATAGCTCATTTTTCCTATGGAAATTTGCTAATAAATTACCAACATTTTATGTAACTATAGATTTATCTATCAATAAATACAATTTAATACAAATGTATGACTTAATAGGGCACTTCCTAAAACCATTAACTAAGGAAAGAAATATTTTATTTATTTTTGTATTTTTTCCGCTTACACACTTCCTCAGTAAGGGATATTTAAATAAATTACAAGTGAGAAAACATAGACCAAGACCGGGAGTTGAACCCAGGACCTTCACGTTTCCGTCGTGATGCTCTGCCAACTGAGCTACCCTGATCGCTCCAGATATTGATCGATGTTATCTCACTTGTACGGTTTTACTGCAATTATTGAATTAACAGCTTGAATACCACTGTAAGCTGCAAAATAAGAATTGAGATTGTTTTCAATGTCGTATAAACGAGGTATTCAATCTGTTAATTCAATAATTGCAGTAAAACCGTACAAGCGAGATAACATCGATCAATATCTGCAGCGATCAGGGTAGCTCAGTTGGCAGAGCATCACAACGGAAACGTGAAGGTCCCGGGTTCATCTCCCGTTCTTGGTCTATGTTTTTTCACTTGTAATTTAATTAAAGGAAAGAAAATCTAACTCCCTCCAATATCTATAAAAAAAAAAAAAAAAAAAATAGAAAATAAAAACCTAGAATGTAGTAGTTGGGGTTTAAAAGGTGTATTTAGAAGTGAATTTATAAAATAAAGTTATGATCTGTCCATTTAGTTGGCTTAAATAACCCCTGAAAGTTAAAATAAATTATTAAGAAGTATAAGTAAATGTTACAAACATTTTAAGCGCCGAGAGAAAGATTCGTGATTTTAAGTGATATCATAAATAAATACAGTTATGACCTTTTGGTATATGGGCGTTGTTCACAAGGAGGATACATAAAGGGAAAGCTTATGTTAAATAAAAAGCGCAAAAGACAGGCCTCACATAGCACCGTTTACAAAAAGAGAATATGCCAAATGGTCGTTTGAAATATTTTCTGGGCTAAACATTTTATTGCTATAAATAACTAACATTTACTGCATTTATTTCTATAACTACGTTTATTTGTAACAATTGGATTATAGGTGAGGTAAAAATATTGTTCACTTAATACTGCATCTCATTGCTAATTATAAATAATATAAAGATTAGGAATTCAACAATAAATTAGTTTTATCAGAGAATAAATCATATTGATTTCTAATAAATTAATTAATTTACAGGAGATAATGTAAATTAAAAGTATTGATTTACAATGTAGACGGAATGAGGCTAATGAAATGAACCATACTTGCTATTAAGTCTTAATAGTTGGTCGTCATTAAAGTTAGAACTGGCTGTTTTTTGATTCTGTAATGGCAGATGATTTTAAAGCCATGAAAATCAGAAGTCGGGTTTTTGCCTTAAAATGTTGCAAGGGCTTCTTCCCTTAGGATTTTCTAAATTGCGAAAAACACCTGTTTTCTGTGGCTTATATCTTGGAAACTATCAAAGATTCCTGGTGAAAAAGGTGAGTGAAAATATGGACTTTTACCTCTAATTTGTGAAACTTTTATGTAATTGTGTTTTATAGTTTTCCAGCTACATCGTTTTTAAAAAATGCAAGCAACCCGATAACCTGGAAATGCTGAAAATTTTCTAAATGCTTGAAGATGAGAGAAAACCTTTTTCAATGAATATTCTCCTTTCAATTCTAAGACTTTTGAGGTAAATATTGAATTTACATATTTAGTACACCGGTTTTTAAGAAAAACCATTTTAGAAATCACAAAAATCTGAATAACATAAAATAATAGTGTTATTGAAAAACAAAAATTTCCCAAAATGTTTTTGTTGTTGAAAATCCCTACTTTTCTATATTTTCTCGAAAACTACACGAGACATTGAAAATTTGAAAGTGTCAAATTAAAATATGAACTTTTATCTCTAATTAAAAAATTATTTCATACATTTCCTTTTTATAGAAACCGAGTTATACAGCTTTAAAAAAAATGCTTACATTGAATAATAGTTTTACTTATCCCAAAAGTCCCAGCACAATTAAAATTTTTTAAATATTTTGGTACGTATTAATTCTACTCACCATCCTGCCTATTGTAGGCCCAAAGTATAAATTACATGAACATACATAAATAATTTTATACATGTATTTGTATATACCGTTTCGACAGTAAAACGTTTATTGTTATGGCGTTGCAAGATTTTATATAGTCGGAAATAATTCAGTAGGTGATCATATGGGTGAAAATATGGACACAACTTCCTGTAAACATATGCCTGTAAATGCTTCTTTTATCAGCTGTCTGGCATTTATGTTTTACTAAATAAATTCACATCTTTAGAACGGCTTAGCAGATTGGGTTGCAATTTCACGAACTCATGACTAGTCGCGCAAACTCATTACTAGTCGATAGGTAAAAAGACCTTAATTTAAAGATCTAAAGAATGTAGATAACTGTCAAAACTATCGGACTAAAGATTGCAGTAAAAAAGAGTCCAACTTAATTGGTCATGTAAATTTATTATTTCTTACTCTTTGTTACTATGAATGTTGAGCCCGTTATCTATCTATATAAAAGCGAAATGGCACTCATTCATTCATCAGCAGAACTAAAAATCTACTGAACCAAATGAGTTCAAATTTGGCATGCATTTTCAGTTGGACCTTCAGACGCGCACTAAGAACGGATTTTGAAAACATCCCAAAGATACGCCCAATATTCGCGTTTTTCTAGCGATTTTTTGCGTTTTCTCAGCTTTTTCGAGAACTAATTGGCAGAAAATGTTGAAATTTGGTACTTAGGTTCGTTTAAGGCCTAAAAGTAGTCTGTTAAAAATGTTTGAGATTCTCCCAAAATTACGCCAGAAATAGGCGTTTTTGCATTTTTCTTTGCGTTTTCAATGCGTTTTTGATCATCCTCAAATTACGCCCGAACGGATTGGAATGAAATTTGGTATGTAGCTTCCTCTAGGGCCTTAGGCTCTCTCTAAGAAAGGGTATGAAAAATTTCGAAATTTTAGGAATGGTTTGGTGGGATCAAAGTTACTAAAATCATAATTTCAGATCTTTTATTATTATGACAATAGTGCTTTTATTATTTAAGATCTATATATATAAAAGCCAAATATATATAACTGAACACTTCAAAAGATTACAATTACGTTAAAAAGACTGAAAATACTAACCACCACGGGCAACGCCATACGTGTCAGCTAGTATATAATATAATTATATAAACCAGGTGTCCCAAAAGTCAATTTACTGAGGTATACTATACTTTTTATTGCAATACAGCTGTTTTTATTAGAGAGATTTACATGATTTGTTGGGACTACTGCTCAACTTTGTTTTCCTTGTTTATTCCAGCTGTTTAATTGTTGATGAACCGCAAAGCAACAACCGAAGAACGCATTTTTCTTTTACAATGTCGGTGGAAGACGAATAAAAATAGTGATGAAGTTATTCAGCTATAATTGTAGAAAGATTTCCTCAAATTCTAGCACCATCTAGGCAACAAATTGAACAAACGATTTGATACGGCTGGAAGCGTATATGATTTACCAAATAGTGGGACTCCTAGAACTGCTGTAAGTGAAGACAACGTATTCTGCCGAAGACTTTTTCCGAATCTGTTGTTCAGAGCCCGAAGAAATCTCCGTAAAAGATCTGCTGAGTTTGATATTATTCTATGCAGTAGTGTACATCATATCATGAAATAATTATTGAAACTAAAACCTTATCGTCCATCAAGGTTTATTAGAAGATGACTTCACAGGAGTGTTGAGTTTTCTGAATGGATCATAATCTGCTCTGAAGCAGAACACCTTTCAAAATCTCGTTCTTTGGAGAGATGAAGCTTTCTTTAAACTTATTAACTGTGTCTGCTAGAATGATGTGAATCAGCACTTAGTTCTTGAACAAGGACTAAATCTTCCAGGAGTAACTGTGTTGGCATTGTTGACCCATACGTTTTCAATGGCTCTGTAAAAGTGGAGAATCATACCTTGCAATGTCGCAAGAAGTGATTTTTTCCTGAGCTACAAAATAATCCTTTGTATGAAAACAAGATGGTGCTCCACCACATTACAGTAATGTCTCGGCAATAAATTCGACGAGTGGATCGCAATACTTGGTACAACTGATTGGCCCCAAATATCATGGCCGGATCTAGTAACCACGAAACCCCGCGATGCGGAGGAGGACCGAGCCCTTAGTGTGTGCCAAAGGCCATTTACTCAAAAAATAAATGAGGCTAAAATAGAAAATGTATAAAATATTGAGTTTAAGAAGTGGCAGAAAAGGTTTTTAACAGAAAAGTTCTAGTTGCAAAAAATTTTCCACTGTATTAACAACATGTATTTTATTGCTATCGCTTGTGCTCAGCTGTGAAGTGAACGGTTAAGTGAACTGGTAGTCATTTCCATAAACAACAAAGAGGCTTCTAATCTTGACTGCAAAGAACTTACCAAACGATTTTCTCTAATGAAACTAATAAAAAACACTTTTTATTAAAATCATTTGCAAATGTGATTTAATTTTAGTGTATTTCATTTTATATTTGTGAATAAAAAGAACCAAGTTAATTTTAAGTCATTATACATTTACTGCTTATTATTTTACATACGTACAATTATAACAAATATTTGTATTTAAGAACTTATATTTGTCTATTCTTTTCCTGATAGCAGTTTAAATTGGAAAAAGTAAAAATCTGATAATCTCTAAACGTTTTACACTTAACATTTATGTAAGTTCTTAAATATGTGTACAACTTGTTTAATAAGGCTTGGCAAAATTTATTTGACAAAAACTTTATTTTAAACATTCCTCAAGTTATTTTGTGAAAAAATTGTGTACGGTTTCCCCCTTCTTCGCTACATCGATGTCTGCTTGAGGGGCCCTTGGACAAATTTTGCAGGGGGCACACAATTTGTAGATAAGGCACTCCCCAAGATCATGCGATCTACCACCGTTAGACTTTTCAGTTTGTGGAATTGTGATAAATAATGTTTTTGCTCAAAAGCCCTTAATTTGCAGCAACCGAGAGAAGCCATCGAAAACGAAGTGTTAACTAATAACAAAGATGTATGTTAAAAGTTGGTTTCAAGTGTACGAAATAGCTGTAAAAAATGTGTTGAAGTAGATGGGAGGCATTTTAAACCGGTGTTGTAAGTTTAAAACTTTGATACAATGTAAATCCACTACGTAAATTTAATTAAAATAAATTGTTGATTTAATTGTACAAGTGTCTTCGTTAGTCGTAAACTGACTTTTGGGACGCTTGGTATGTACGGATATCATCAAAAACTTTTTATAAAAAGCTAAATATATAAAATTAAATAAGCAACATTTTTTGGTAAAAAAGATAAATCTTTATTAATACATTAACATACTAGTAAATCCCCGCGAAAAATCACAGACTGATTAATTAATTAGATACACATCAGAAATACATTATTTATACAAAGAACAACACACTTTATCTAGGCCTACCTAACTATGCAGACGGAGATAAGGACTATAAAACTATAGAAATATTTGTTAAGATTTTGTGTTTATGTATATCTATATATATAAAAGCGAAATACCACTCACTGACTCACTCATCACGATTTCTCAAAAACTACCGAACGGATTGAAATGAAATTTGGTATGTAGCTTCCTCTAGGGCCATAGGTGCTTACTAAGAAAGGGTATGAAAATTGTCAAAATTTTAGGAGGGGTTTGGAGGGATCAAAGTTACTAAAATCATAATTTCAGATCTTTTATTATTATGACAATAGTGCTTTTATTATTTAAGATCTATATATATAAAAAGCCAAATACCACTCACTGACTGAACACTTAAAAAGAATACAATTACGTTAAACAGACTGAAAATACCAACCGCCACGGGCAACGCCGTACGGGTCAGCTAGTTATTATATATATTTAAAGAAAGATTAGAATATTATCCTTTAATTGCCTTTTATTTCATATTGATAGATCAAATGATTTAGAAGTTATTAATACTATAGGCTATATTATTGATTGAAGTTGTAAACTTAACCCCAAAGTATAATCTGCGCTAGGTTTTGTTTGCGTATTTCAGATGATGGGCGAAATCAGCTGTTATATTATTTCTTCTTTAAATGTTACTCCACGTACGCTCGTACGTATACTCGCTTTTATAGGAGTTGATTGCTCGTCCAATATCAAAAAATAAATCACCCGCTTCTTTTGAATGGCCTTAATAACATCGCTTGGTCGGTATTTTTGTTAGCTAGATTATTTCTAAACATACACGCCTTGACACCCTGAAATATTTAAAAACAAAAAAAACTAAAACGATAAACAATATTTAACAATAAACTCATCTGATTTAAACAGCTGCCCTAGAACATCATTTGATGTTAATAAGTTTGAGTGAATGTTCACAACATTTTATTTCAAATAATACAATATTTTTGGATTTGTGACTATTTTTACACTTTAAACAATGTTTTAATCGTGAACGTGTTTGTCTCGTTACTTGGGTGTTGCTTGAGTACATTATAATTTGTACAAAGTAATGTTCAAAGTATGTGTGGGTGTGTGTCGGGCTTTGAAATTTCTTTTGAGAGACAGCTTCTTTGTCTTTGTATCCTTGTGTTGCACTTCAGTATTGTTTAGTTGTAAAATTTGGTTTTCGACTGTTTATACAAACGTTCTTTTACATGTTTCCCGTATTGCAGACCGACACAAACAAATATAGGCTGTTTCTAAAAAAATCGTTCCAAAACTTTGTTTTTAATTTATATTTATAAAGATGATCACAATATTTAACAGTTTTATAATAAAACTGCCCACGTATTTCCCCCCTAGCCCTAGCCGCGCGTATCTTTCCATTAATTACATCGAAATTAATGAAACATTGTAAGTAGAGTCTGCTGCGATTGAGCGGCGAAAGTGACGTCATCGTATATAGTGAGGGTATATATAGGTCGATTGTGGTTAACCGAAGGCGATAGTGGTTAACCACAGACCAAAATGGTTAACCGTGTTGTGCAATGTGCAAAAACAAGATGGCGTTGTGGCCTGTCGTAACTCGGCACAAACGTAGTGCAAGTACTGTAACCAAAATTTATATGATTTACTTATACACTATAACACATCGTTATATAATTTTTTATAGATTATATTATGAGAGTTCGCATTTTAAGAATTTTTGAACACCCTGTATCGCACAAATATTACAACAATGTTTATACAATCTGCGGATAACCGCACTATCACCTGCGGTTAACCACAATCAACCTATATACAATCACTATATGCGATGACGTCACTTCCCCCACTCAATCACCGCGGACTCTACTATTGTAAATACGCATATTTCTGACAATATTAGGTTTTCTATTTTATGTTTTTAACAAAAATCATATCTTTTTAACGTTAAATGATGATGTAGAGTTGGAATTTAGCGTCCTTATTGCTGTAAAGATCCAATGTGAGGAAAACAATCAACCGATTTCCTCATTCTTTCAAAATGAATTTTAAAGCTTTTGATGTCACATATCTCGATTTTGTTGTCATTAATTCTCTACAAATAAACAAATAAATACATTTTCACGAAAATAAACTAATAAGAAAACTATTGAATTTTTATTACTTTCTCCCCCCTATTCGTAGTATTTGGAGAAAGTGTTGTTTTCGTCCAAATTGTCGTATTTGAATTTTTAGTGGAATTATCTGTTTTGGTACTCCCTAAAACCCAAAAATATATTTAGTGGAATTATTTGTTTTGGTGCTCCCTGAAAAAAAAGTGTCTTTTTGGTGATGCCTGTCCGTGTCTGTTAAGATGTGTACAGACCTGGAGACACCAACGGTCCGATTTTGATGAAATTTGGTATGTAGGTGTAGTTCTGGAATATCTCCAGGCGTTTTTTCAAATTTTTGAATTTCAAGGGGTTTTACCCCCCAAAAATGTCAAAAAAAAGAAAAAAAATCTAAATTTCTCAAAAACTGCTCTAACGATTTTGATAAAATTTGGCTTATTTGTAGCCCTTAATGTACCCTAACATATGCAAAAACCACATCTTTCTAAAAATTCTCGTGTAGGTTATAATAATAATAGATTTTTGGATGTTTGGATGTGTGTTACATGCATCTAATATTTTCCATGGCATGTCCTACTTTTGCAATTCTATACAACCACCTCCTATGCTACTCTTGAGAAGGTATAGAGTTTAAACTGGGAGAAAGTATGTGGCAGTTATCTGGTACCGTTTATTAAACTTTTGTGGCTAACTCAGATTTTTGTAAATACACTGCATACATTTTGTAATAACAAACTTAAATTAAAATTACACGTACAAAATTCAAAAAGAAAAGATAACATTAGAGTGCATTACTAACTTTGTAGAAAATGTTTTAACAAGATTACTCAAGATAAAACAACTGCATAGGAAAACTTCTCACTTCATAACGAAATAGACAACCCGATACAAAACCAAAACGAACATAATCACTCATACTAGGAGAAAGTTAATCAATTTAAATAAACAAAATCTCAACGTCTTAAAATGTATTTAACTCGTAGTACTGAAAAAATGGAAGGCCTTCTTTATTCTGAAACCTATTGGAATACCACTTCTCACTAAGTCTCTTCAATAACTCCTTTGAAAAAAAAAAAAGAATAATGATAAATAAAGAGATACCTGAAAGAATATTCAAACTCTTACAGAGAAAATAATTCGATCACGCAGCTGAACCGCTGACGTGAGTTGAGCAAATTTTCAAAATTAAGTTTATAGGCCTATGTTTTAGGGTTTCAACCAACAATTTGGGAAATAGGTCTATTCACTTCGGTGCTGAATAGCTGCAAAATGGTTCGCACGCCGTTCCGAATATTGGGAGTATCTTCGACACACAAAACATTGCGTGCTTCGCACGCAACCCCCGTATTGTGTCTTCAATACACAATGCATTGCGTGCTTCTACCGCCAACCCCACGGTATAATCCACCACATTTCTTTGAACCGGGTACTTCTATGGTATTTTACGTTTTGATCGCTTTTCTGGGAACTAAGCGAGCTATAAGGTCGCGTAAAAAAACAAAATGTACAGAATAACATCCTACACTTATATTTGCAGAACTCAAAAACAAATTCATTTTCGTAGGGTAAATCTCAATAAATAGTTACTTCTGGTCAAAAAACGTGCTTCCGATTGTTGGAATTTTTTGGCTAACGAACTCGTCTGAGCGACGTAGACAACCAACATGTGTACCAAATTTGAACCAAATCGGACTTAAAATGCTGCCGCTAGAGTGCGAACACATATATACATATATATATGATTTTTAATGACATCCCAAAACGTGTTTTGGGGACCATGATCGGTGCTCATTTGCTACTCCCGACCTTAGGTCTTACCATAAGGGCCACTGCAATAGCTCATTTTTCCTACGGAAATTTGCTAAAAATGGAAGGCCTACTTTATTCTGAGATCTATTGGAATACCACTTCGCGCTAAGCTCTTCAATAATCCCCTATGAGAAAATACGAATACTGATAAATAAATAGATACATGAAAGATTGTTCAGACTCTTACAGAGAGGAAAAGATGAAGTAGTTATTTTAACACCTTTACACCTGACATTATATTAATTATCTTCTTCTGAGAAGTTATAATTAGAGGGAAACTAGGCAGCTAAACAGCAATAGATACCACTTTGTAGTTGCGAAGTTTTCACTAATCTGCTTTTATCTTTGATTCACAAGTCTTAGCGGTGCAATCTATGATCTAAGTGTGAAGGGAGGAATTAGCTATGAAACAAGCTATCATAAACAAAAAAGCAAATGAGTGCTTTTCTGCAATTCTTTTACCATCCCTAACGTCTTTCAATTGCCGTTTATTATTAGATTGTGTTTTATACAAATATTTACTCTTTCCATACGTTTAATGTTATTATAATAAAGGTGTAGAATTAATTATAACATCAAAGCTAAGATGGCAAACACAGTTAAATGTCCATTCATTGTAAATACATTCAATAAACATAAGATGTTGGTTCATCAGTCTAGGCCTAACCTAAAATTATTGTGTGCACGTTTAATTTATTTTACCTGTATTCACGGCAACGTACATACAATAATTTTAGGTTCGGTCTAGACTTAAAATTACTTTCTAGGCCTAATCATCGTATTGGGCGTATTTTTAATACACAGAGCATTGCGTGCTCTCACGCCAACCCTCGTATTGGGAGTGTTTGTAATACACAGTGCATTGCTTGCTTCGTACGCTTACCCCCGTATTGGGAGAATTTTCAATACACAGAGCATTGCGTGCTTCGCACGCCAATTTTAAACATATGTGCAATGTAAATTACCTCTGCAAAGTAAAGCAACTTGCATCACATGTATCCCTTGGCTTCTAAGCTAAACAGCTCTTCTATGAAGTAGTTTTTTTCGCCACTAGATCTCAGCACATCATAAACTTACAGTTATATTCCTTGGCCACAAACATTTTAAAGTGTTCTAGAGCCATTTTTCTCATCTTGTACCCCTTGGCTTTTCAGCCCTTCAATTTAAATTGATGAACCAAAACACATGCTTCTTGAATTTATTTACATTCATTGCCATAGAAATCAATTTGATAACGCTTTTTCGTTACTCGTATTTTATATTTGTCATTGCTATAGGAACCAATTAACAACACTTTTTTCGTTACGCATTACATTTTCTATTTGTTAACTCCTACCGCAACCCGCGTTAAGGAACTTCGTTCCAATTACTGTGCTTACATTTAAGTTGTGCAATTAGATTTTTGCTGTCCTCATTTATTTATTTTAATCGTTTGTCCAATTTCTGAATTGTATTAGACTACCATTTTATTTTAAGCTTACAAACATTTTTGTATTACATCTTGTTATTTTTCAAAGTAAGTCTTACGTGTTTCTTTGGTGAATTACTTAAATCGTCATTTGAGGAAATCAAACAATACCAAAGTAAGACAAAGAAAGATTTGCTGCAAGTCCACCGTTTTATTTTTCACTGAGTTTTATAAACTTAGAGTTAAGGTCACGAGTGAATGTCTCCAGACTGTAATCTATCAGCATGTCCTCGAGGGAGCCAAAGTGAGAATACTTGAAAGGTATCTGCCTAGCTGCATCAATCACAATTTGCCCGACATAGAACAATATTAATTTATCGTATTTTAAAACCACGTTAGTTATTGACCCAAAATAATGTTTAAAAAAAATATTCAGACAAATTAAAATAATAAAATAAATAAATAACTAAATTTGTAAAAAAAATTACATTTGTTTTTGGACATTGATTTTAACTATTTTAAATCCTTACTTTGAAGGACATATTACACTAACAAAACACACACAAAATGTCTGATGGAAAATAAAGTATTGAAAATAAATGACAAAATCAAATGTGAAAACAGCAAATATGGAAAAGACTGCAGGTTTGAAATAAAACTTTGTCTGCCAGGTCTCATTAAACTTACTTCACGTTATGAGCCACTGCATTGTCAGTCTCACTGAGATGAAAAAGGGGAAACCAGAGCGGAGAGAAAGCGAATGGTTTAGGGGGAGGGGGGGAGTATTGAATTGCATTTATTTTGTGGGGTGATGTCTAGTTCTCTCGACCACCTTACAAAATTATAAATTACTATTGGAAACCCTTGCGTGTTCCTCACGCCAACTCCATTGGAACCTTCTGTACACATAATCATGTTATGTTTTCTTTATAATAAAGGTGTAGGCCTATTAATCTTAACCCAAAGCTAAGACGGTAAATAATGTTAAATATTCAAATCAAATTATTTCGTATATTTTATAACAGCAGTTGTAATAAAGGTTAAAAGAACCAGCAAGGCTCAGTTTTACACTCTAATGAAAACCTAAACTAAAAGTTAGAAATACAAATAATTGCTTCAAAGTCTGAAATCAGCTGTTAATGGAAATATAAGGGCAAACAGTGTTATCTGTTATTTTATTCAATTGGTTGCTATGGTAATAAATGTAAATACATGTGTTGGTTCATCAGTCTACTAGGCCTAACATAAGAATTTGTTCCGACTAAATTTACAAATATTGAAATAAGAAATGTTTTTATCAAAATGAATTATAGCCTCTGTTACTCAGGGATATTGTAGTTTTTTATTAGTAAAATTATTTTTTCAATCAGTTTCAGTAGTTTCGGAGACTCCCCCCCCCCCCTTACAAACAAACAAACAAATTTTACTTCTTTATAAAATTAGTAAAGATTAATATTACAAAACATACATTGAAGAATGTTTAAGAAAAAAATCAATTAACAGAAAATGAAATTAAAAATTACCAGCAAACTGAAAAAAATACACTGATCAATTGGAGAGAAATATTATAAAAATGTCGACTTGTATTCGAAACCCTATTGAGAATTCACGTTGATGTATAAATTGAGAATTGTTTCTAGGTACATTATTTGTGACACTCTCATGATTAAAGCTTATTAGTTATTGTTTATTTTACATTTTATAAAGTTTGTTTCACTTATCCCGTACTATTAAACTAGCAATATTTGTATATTTTCGGTTTAGAAAATGGCTTTAACAAATTTTACAAAATTTATTTTTACTTTTTTTTTGGTTTGAGAATTTCTTTGGTGCAGGCCTTTTTTTGGAGAAATTATTTTAAGGGAATTAATAGTCTTTAAAAACAAAATTTGTCGATTTAAAATACATTCTTCAACTGATTTTCAGTGTCGGTACATCAATAAACTATTTTCTCCGACAGCCGATGATGTAAGAGACGTTATGTAGTATTAGTAAGGTATATGAACAAAGTACGCCATCTTCTATGTTGAGAGTTAGGACAGGACGAGAAGCAATGCGTAACAAAAACCAAAATAATGCAAATAGTTTACAGTTTGTGGTTTGCGAATTCGTCTTTAATTTTGTTGCGTGGGCCATTTTGTACCTTTCGTGTTTTCATAATATTATTTTTAGTTTAATGTACATGTCCTAAATTGTTTGTTTTGTAAAAAATGTGTTTAGTTGGCCAATAATGTGGGTTTAAACAATTATATTTTCTCTACCAGTTTATTATGCATATTTTAATGTGTGTTCCAGATAGAATCAAATTATTTACAAATAAATTATTTATATATTTATTAAAAACCTTTCAGAAAAGTTATCACTGTGTTAATTATGCCTTCAATGTATATAGAGTGGTAATTATGAATAAATGCTGTTACTAATTTCTAAGGCAAAACACAAATAATTAAATCTTTTAATATAGATTAATAACTCAAAACGTACAAAAACTATAAGGTTATAATGTATCCTTCCGCGGAGTTCACTCACTCACAGAACTCAAAATTTGACACCTGAGCACAATTCATTCTCACAGCCTTGCCGTCTATTGTATAAATACCTCGGGTATTTTAGTTACTGTGGCAACTATTCCAATAAATACCAATATACAAACAGCTGAATGTTTTCAATTTAGGTTAGATTTTGTAACATCATATTAAATAGTTACGTAAATAAACAAAAATATACTATTATTTTCGATGTAACACATTAGTTTATTTTAATTTAATTAATACAATTTGAAGACAGAAAACTAAAACAACTTGGAAATACGTAAATGTTTCTATATTTACAAGTTGTAATGTCATCATCAGTAATTATTTTAAAGAGCGTTGCTATGTTGCATTTATGTATTTTATATACAACTATGATGTAATAGTGTTTTACCAAAAATGTTAAAGCTTGGACTACCAGGTACTATAGATTATAAGACCAACTATAAACTTTGATGAATTTATTTGTAACTGTTAGTTGTATGGCCTAATTAAATAACCTTTTTTGTTTGTAAATGAGTAAGTATATTATCTTTATTTTAAAATCCAAATTTGATCACTTCGTGTTCTTGCAAACAAATCTGAATCAAGTGATATTTTTAAAATATATTTTAAATGACGATTTTGAGAAAAAAATTCACAGCAGAAAAAGCATTTCAGTTTAACATAACTCTTATAGAACGTCAATACCTTCCTGTCTAGGTGCAACGAAGCCTTAACAGTAAACACTTTAACAAAATACCTGTACGGAGTCAATGCCAGAGTCATGCTGTATAGGAATGCCGGACTCCTCGCTAGGAAACACGAAGCTCTGCCCGTCAGCTTCCCCTCGCGGCGAGTCCTGACTAGGCCAGACCTGAAGCAAAGGCAAGGAACATAGAGGGGCCTTGTTCTCAGTGTCAGTATCCGTACCTCCGCTGTCTTCTGGTACTGTACTTTGTTTCCGTGTAGTCCAGATGCGTCGCAGATCTCTCAAAGGCATCTGAAAAATGTGTATTCCACATATAATGAAACTGCCTTCCAAGACACTGGAGGAAGCAGTAAGTAAAATTAAAGTAAGGGTACAGTCTTCGGAGGAGAAAGGAGTCAGACTGGGGATGTTCTGTAGGAGGTTGTGCAGGAGGTTTCAACACTGCTGTTTAACCTGATCTTAGAAAAGAAAAACAGAAGACATATAGTAATAAACAAGAAGGAAGCTTATGCGGATGATGTGCCATTGATATCAACAAAAAAGCGTTGCTTAAATCAAAAACGTTGCCTTTAAAGATCTACAGTAATATCAGCAGCCAAAGAAATGGGACTAGTAATATATGAAGGGCTGAGAAACCAAGGGGTATAAGTGAAGTGAAATTAGTTTTGAGAAAACTCAGTTTAAAGTTAAACTTTTATAATCAAATAGAGGTAAAACCATGATCACTAAAACTAGTATATTTTTAATTGCTAGGTTCTAGACTAATAAAATAACAAAGATTAATTTGATTTTCATCCTCTTATTCTTTGTTATCAGCCAATATTTGATAAAAGTCGTCACTTGTACCCCTGGGCTGTTAACACGTTCACTGTTAAGGACGCACATGTGAGCTTGACACTGAAGACTATGAGAAGCGGCCGACGCACAGTGCATTGCACCCCAACCCCCATATTGGGAGTATTTTCAATACACAATGCATTGCGTGCTTCGCAAGCCAACTACCGTATTGGGAGTATTTTCAATACACAATACATTGGGTGTTTCGCACGCCAATTTTAAACATATGTGCTTCCGCTTTAAAAAATTAGTGATTATTACGTAGAAAGGTTCAAAAATAAAAAATAAAGTAATTTCTACTCATTTAGAATATTAATATAAAAAATGAAAGGTCAGCTCCTAGCGAAGGAAATACGAAATTTGCGTAGCAGTGAACGTGTTAACAGGAATTAGAAGTTATGTAATAAAACATAGGTTACAAGTAAATTACCTATGTAAAGCAAAGCGACTTGCATCACATGTATCCCTTGGCTTCTAAGCTAAACAGCTCTTCTACGAAGTAGTTTTTTTTCGCAACAGATCTCAGCACATGATAGACTTACCGTTATATTCCTTCGCCACAAACATTTTAAAGTGTTGAAGAGCCAGTTTCTGCACTTAACTCCACTATTCAAAATTGTCACTTGTACCCATTGGCGTCTCAGCCCTTCATATGAAATAAATACAAAATATATATGCTGCCTTTAAATGAATGAGAGGGCTATAAATTTGAGTAGGTTGACAATTTTAAATATTTAGCTAAGTAATGACGGTGGTGAAATTCCAGGGAAAGGATTGCAGCAGATACAATATGTTATTTGGAATTACAGACTACATTTCGCTCATCCGTGACAACCAAAATTGACAGTCTTAATATATAAAATAGTTATCAGAATAATAACACGGAACTGAAACATGGGGTCGCACCAAAGAGATTACAACAGTTAGAAGTCAGGAAGAGAAAGGAACAATACATGGAACCGTCGAGGTAGATTGGCTGTACAAGAACCAACGAAGAACTCTACAGATCACCAGATTTACGACGGAAATTTAAATAGCACAGCTGAAGTGAAAGGGTTATCTGGTGAAAATGGAGAATCACAGAGCATCAAAGCGGGGTTTTGTCGGGATGTTGGATGGGAAGAGGAAAAGATGACGGCCCATGAAGACAGTATGACTATGATGTTTCGGACATGTGATAACAATGTACGGCAGTAGAGGTAACTGGTAAACCTGGAAGATTATTTAGGAGTAATCAGAAGGAAAAGAACTAAGGAAGGTGTAAGACCACAGAGGATAGAGGACGTTTTTAATATAACCTGAGCGGAAGATGATGGAAACGACAAGCTGAGGGTATCAGGGTAATTTAGCCGTTTTCATTACAGGCTCACAAGGTTTCAACGATTACTACCGTCTTACAATATTTTTAAATACTCCTGAATAGTAATAATATACATACTATTTTGAATAAGGGACTCCCAAATGACACATTGTATAACACCAAATTAACCCACAAGAACTGATGTACTTTATTATTAATATTTATTTTACCTATCGCGTTGTAAATATCAACAAGGTTGTATCGCCCTTGGTCTATTACTGGTCTTAGTATCATAATATATAGCCTACAAATTAAATTAAATATAGGCCTAATATTAATTTTAAATTACATTCGTCAAATACATTTGACTGTAGATGGTAATATTTTACTAAGTTAGAATCAATACATTTGATATAAAATAATTATGTCCATAATGATTGGTTTGAACACTCAAGCCCACAAGAGATGGTTTTACCCAGTTGAGATACGACCTAATGAAGAATGATAAAAAATTAAAAAACGATTTCCTTCACAAATCAATTATATACAACCATATAATTATACAAACTTCGTAAAAAATGTCACCTTTTAGGTGAAGAAAATGCCTTGTTTTACCACGTTTGCAAAAAATGTTGCAGAAAACAGATTTTTAAAAGTTTTGTGTGTCATTTGTATAATAAATAAGATCTCTAACTCTAACGAATTAAAAAAATAATGTATATACTTGTCCTTGAAAATATTTTATTAAAAACATGTTAGAGAAAATGAGTGGCATTAATTAGCATGTTTGTGGGTTTAAACGGAAAAAAATGTTTTAGAAAATTATGTTTTCCGCACATTTTATTTTTCTGTTTTGTAACAGAAACACGCTAAATACCAAACAATATTTCATACAGAGATTTTGTATATATAATCTCTGGATACAGTTCTAAATAATAAGTTGTAATCCAGATTGGATTTTAGTTACTGGGAACATTTCACTTTTATTTGTTGGACACTGAAAGTAAATTTTGTCCTGCAACTTAAATTTTCTTTTACGATGGGAATTAATTCGAATACATTAATTTTTAGCTTAGACTGTTTTATACAAATGAATAGAAATTAAAATATTAATAATAAAATTTTATATTTTTACGCTGGTACTCACAATCAAGGACTTAGATTATAAATAACTACTTCATTGCAATTTCTCTTCTCAATATTTTCCAGGTTAAGGTTTTGAATATTTCCCTTTTCATACTTTCCTTAAAGCTAAAAAGCTAAAATTTTTTACATTTATTTCTAAAAATCACATATAAAAAGTAAACCAGTTTTACTTTTGGTCACGTTCTGCTAAGGGGTTGAAATGTAGTAATAACCCCTAAAACAATTAATATTAATTTTTATACTTTCCTGAAAGTTAGAGAGCTGAAATTTTGTACATTAATTTCTTACAAGATGCATATACAATAAACCAGTTTTACACTTTGTAACGTTCCGCTATTGGAATGAAAACTAGTAACAACCCCAAAAACTATAAATATTAATTGAATAATTTTGAGGAACATGAAATTTGGTACACATATGCTCATAGGCACTAGAGACGCACTAAGAATTAATTTTAAAATATTTGGCCTTTAAGAGTTTAAACAACCCCTGAAAAAATACATGTTGTTTGTTATACTTTCCTTAAAGCTAGAAAGATGTAATTTTGTACATTTATTTCTTGAAAAAAATACATAAAAAGTAGGCTTAAATCAGTTTTACATTTATTTTCGTGCTGCTAAGGGGTGAAATTGAGATAACAAGCCCTGAAAATTATAAATACTAATAGGTTTTCTTTCCTTAAAGCTAGAGATCTGAAATTTGGCATTTATTAATTGTAAGGAAATATTTAAACGCGTAAAGCTGATCAAATCCATCCCGCTCTTGCATGCGTATATTAAAGTCGCATCTGTTCGATCTGCAACATCCAGCTAAGACTGTAATTTACCAGTCTGTAGATTTAGCGGTTGAAAAAGAAGACGGTTTTCACTCTGAATTATTTATTTTTAATTAATTTAAATTATTCAGCAAACATACCTTGACGAAGACAATTGACGGGCAGCCAATGAACAAAACATACCAAAGTAATTGAAAATACACATGTAATAATTCATTTTCGTGAAATAAAAGATGAAAGAATATGAGGGCGAAATATTACAATTGTGTAACATAGTGATGCAAAACAATTGCCCGTAGCGAAGCACGGGTATTCAGCTAGCTAATTTATAATTGAATAATGTTGAGAAATGCTACACATAGAATGTTTTTGTAAATCTAAGAGATTTGAGATTAAACTCAACACTGCAGAATTAAATACTAGGGTTTATTATTTATTTGTGTAGTTCATGTGGCTTTCAATGTGCCAAACACATTGGCATATTCACAGCGTCTGCAGAATCAATTTGAATACTGTAGACTTTGCTGTGTGCCAAACACGATACAAATGTCTGGGTTCATTGCAAATTACATTTATTTTATACTGTAATAACACTAACCAGCCTACTCAACAAACTATCGGACTTGGAACATTTATAGTTCCATTAAAATAGATTCGTTCTTTTTGGCAGCAACTGTTACAAACGAACTTGAGCCAACGCTTCAGTAAACTCACTACAATTTCTGGTGAACTTCATTCAATGCAAATTGCATTGTATAAACTTTGTTACCGCGATACTAGTCAGTATTGGAATTAGATGCAGATCTATATGAGATGTTCAAAGGCAAGTTATTCGCTTTTAGTATTCCGTATCTTAAAAGTAAAAAAAAAAACTTAAACATTTGTCCGTCTGTCTAACCATCACAATCAAATTTAGTAGGAACGATAGAGGTACTATATCAATGACGTTTGACATGGTTATAAAGCATGGTAAGCCGCATTATTCGAATAAACAAAATAAACAATAAAGGTGTAGAATTAATTATAACATCAAAGCTATAAGATGGTATACTCAATTAAATGTCCATTCATTGTAAATACATTCAATAAACATAAAATGTTGGTTCATCCGTCTAGGCCTAACCTAAATATATTGTGTGTATGTTTAATTTATTTTACCTGTCTTAACGGCATACATAAAATAATTTTATTTTAGGCCTAGACTTAAAATTACTTTCTAGGCCTAACCCAAAGGCTTGACGATAATATCTGAACTACGCCGGACGGAACTGATCGTCTCTTAATTTAAATTGATGAACCAAAACACATGTTTCTTGAATGTATTTACATTCGTTGCCATAGCAACCAATTTGGTAACGCTTTTTTCGTTACTCGTATTTTATATTTGTCGTTGCCGTAGCAACCAATTAATAAAAATGTTTTTCTTTACGGTACGCATTACATTTTCTATTTGTTAAATGCTACCCCAATCCGCGTTAAGGAACTTCGTTCCAAAAAGCAGGAATAAATGTAATATAACAGTAATATAATTTTCTGGGCTTTTACAAATTTTGCATTAATGTGTATTTAATCCATTCTTCACCTTACTGGAGCGCTTTTAATTACAATACAATTAATTAATTTACTTACGTCTGGACTTCCTGTTTTTTCTTTTTATATACTCTAAGGCCGTTATAGTATAAACCACCGCCGGCTAATCACGTTCGAAAATGAACTTGAGTCCCTTAAAACGTTTAGTGTAACCGAAATTACTCTTTTTTAATTGTCTAGTGTGTACTAAGTGTTTATGTGAAGTTATCCAAAGTTGAACTGTGTCAAAATTGTATGTATGTGTAAAAATGTGATTTTTAAAGTGTTAACGAAGTAGAAAATGACTACTGAATTACCCACGTGACAATGGCTGAATAAAAGCCGAAACGGCCGTAGTGCATGTAAAAAGAAAAAAAGCCGTAAGTAAATTAATTGTATTATTATTAATAGTTATAGATGGATTTATTAGACGGCGACCTGAGCGGAAAATCTTGCTCATGTAGGAGAGGTAGGTGAAGGTTCCCTACCACCGCGCACCTCGTATTTGCTGCTGAGATCTGAAAAGAGGAGATGGCTGGGGGATGGGGTTGCGTCGGCGCACGAGGTGCGCGATGGTGGCGAACCTTTACCTACCTCTCCTACATGAGCAAGATTTTCCGCGCAGGTCGCCGTCTAATAAATCCATCTATAGTTCTTCTTAGATAGGTAGGTTAAATCTTGTGGAGGTAAAATGGAAGCATTTTCATAATAAATTTAAATTTATGTCCATGTGTAGTATTTATTTGAACTGTTCAATATCTTTAGTGTTCAAAATAAGGACATCTGTTCAAACCTATCCAGGAAATTGTTAATTTGTGAAAATAAAAACTAAAATCAAAGAAAAATAGACTGGTTTCCTTCTACTGTTTTTGCTGTTAACAATGTTACTAGGTACCATATTTATTTAAAGTTTACATTTTCAATTCCACGCCAACAGCCAAGATCACTCTGAATGCGATATTAATACATTATTAAAAGCCTTGTAGAGATAATCATCGCAAAAACATTATTAAAGTTCAGTCTGAAGGCATTTTTAATGAAATTAATAATTAATAATTAATTAATTGAGTGCTGAACTAAGGACGGACCGCAATGCACGTGCGAGAGCCTTTATCCGTAAGACTATCCTCATATCAGTGTTCAAATATGCTGTGTACATGTATAGTGTTTGTGTTTGTGTTCGTAAATTGTGATTAACAATTTAATGTTGTTTTGACGTGCATTAAATTAAATGCAAAACATTTTAATAATTATAATCGGTTCGACAATGCCTGAGAAATAGGCGAAACGATCCTCACCGCCAAACAAAAATAGAGTGATCAAACAGGACTGTGAACAGCATTTCACTGAAACAAGGTATTTATTTATAATAAATCCAGTCCAGTAAGGCAAAAAACAAGTTAATCATAATAACTAAGAACAATTAGTATTATTTAGTTTTCACTTCATAAAATGTTTATTACATACATATATATTTAGTTAGTTATGAATGTTTTATATAATGTGTATATGATTATTACATACTGTTTGATGTAATGCGTTTCTATTCTATTAGTCATTTTGCAGCTATTGCCAGTTCATAATATTGTTATTATATATGTGTATAATTTGATTTAAGTATTGTATGAAGTTAGAACTATTTATTATTAATTATGTTATGTTTTTGGAGTTTATTGTTAATTTGATTGCTGTTGAAAAGTTTTATATTGTTTTATACTGGACAATAATATCTAATTAAAAAAAAAAAGAAATGATACATGTATGCCTAATTTGTAAAAGAGTCTTAAATGATAAATCTAAGATGAAAAGTGACAATAGTAGTCTTGAGATATAAACATAATTTTTATGAGTAATAGACCCAATATAACTGAGTTACGAATGTGCTTGTCTTCTGCTACATGTCCTCTACATCACTTTGATACATCGCTTATAGTTTGGCAGCGTATTCAGTTCTTTATGCGTTCGCATTATCATTTTCTTTAAGCTTTATTTGGCTTTCCGTTTTTCATATCGTTTCATGTAGCCAATTTTACTACTGAAAACATAGACAACTAGAAAAATAATTCTTGAAATTATTATAATAATTTTATTTGAGACTCACATCATTTCAGCTCTTTGTAAGGAAAACAAAACATGTTTGGAATATAGATGTTATAATTGAATATGTAATTTTCTAACTTACTTCATCGCACTAAAAAAACAAATTACCTGATATTATTAATACAAACAAAAATTTAAAAAGTTGAAAACATAATACTTCTATTCTAAAACTTACTATATCATTACATATCAGTTACATATTCAAGATTATGTTCAAATATTTAACGAGTTGTAACTTTTTTGTGAAATAACAACAATTTTAGCACTCAAAGATTTTTTCAAATTAGTCCTACACAGCCATGTTTACCAAGGTGTTGTTTGTTCATATTTATTAATAGTTAGAGAACGTTTGTAAATGCAGTACACTCCCTTGATTGCTATAGATTTTATAAAATAAATTCAAATATTAATTATGTTTAAAATAAATGTTCACAGCATACTTGGATCCGTAATAAATCAGAACAAATTACCAGTTATAAATACGTATTTGAAAGTTTTAAAAAACGTTATAAACATATTTCCTAAATAGGAATATTTTTGTTATGAATAGCTTTGCTCAGTAAAATAACGAAGCAGCAGTTTCGAAAAAATCGAAAAAATTCCTCTACTTGATTTGATTGCTTTGCAATAAATATAATCAGGCAGAAATTATTTTGTTCACATGAATAAGCACAGAATAAACTGGCGATTTCAATGCAGTAATTACGTTTTTGGTATTTTATGAGTGCTTTCAATTGCGTTGCAAATGGACAGGTCTATAGTAAAACATCCCACAGTAGTAGTCTTTGAATTAGTTGAAGTGGCTGTACAGTTTTGAGAATCAATATATGAATAAATCATTTGTAGTACATAAAAACATCTGCTCAACAAAAACAAGATTATATAAAAGGCATCTTTTATACACAAATATGAATAATATTGAGTGTAATTTTATTTGAAATAATCCGAAAAAAAATTAAAGTTAAAATAATTCGACCACGCAGCTGAACCGAGTTTCAACCAACAATTTGGGAAATAGAAACAATTCACGACGGTGCTATTCAACCTCCGTGTTGGGAGTATCTTCAATACACAATGCATTGCGTGCTTCGCACGCCATTCCGAATATTGGAGTACCTTCAATACACAAAACATTTCGTGCTTCGCATGCCAACCCCCGTATGGGGGTATCTTCAATACACAATGCATTGCGTGCTTCGTACGCCAACCCCACGGTAGAATCCACCACATCGCTTTGAACCGGGTACTTCTATGGTATTTTATGTTTTGATCGATTTTGGGGGAACCAAGCGAGCTATAAGGTCGCGTAAAGAAGCAAAATGTGCAGAATAACATCCTACATTTATATTTGTAGAAAAAACTCAAAAACAAATTCATTCTCGTAGGAAAAATCTAAAAAAATAGTTACTTCCGGTCAAAAAACGTGCTTTCGATTGTTGCATTTTTTTGGCTAACGAACTCGTCCGAGCGACGTAGACAACCAACATGTGTACCAAATTTGAACAAAATCGGAGTTAAAATGCGGCCGCTAGAGTGCAAACACATATATACATATATATATATATATATGATTTTTAATGACACCCCAAAACGTGTTCTGGGGACCATGATCTGTGCTCATTTGCTACTTTTTCCTATGGAAATTCGCTAAAAAGCAATAATTACTAGCGACGAAACCAATTTTTACTAAGACGAAAACTTAAGAAAGAATTAAATTAAATGTGAAAAAACATTGACCAAGACCGGGATTTGAACACGGGACTTTTACGATTCCTTCATAACGCTCTACCAACTGAGCCACCCTAATCACTCCAGATAATGGTCGATGTTATCCCACTTGTACGGTTTTACTGCAATTATTGAACTAACAGACTGAATACCTAGCATATGCGACATTGAAAACAATTTTAATTAAGACTGTTTTCACTTGAAATTTAATGTCTTTCATCCGTGTTTTTTCACTTGTAATTTAATTAAATTAACCCTTGCTGAGGAAGTGTGTAAGTGGAAAATAAAAAAATAATAAATTAATTAAGAAAGAAACTCGCGTTCAAAACCTACCTACGAACTCACAAAAAACACACTCCAAAACTAATACTTTTTTCCTGTACTTATCTATATATAAATATCTAGACCAAAGGCTGAGGCCGCACTGCTGGACGGTTACCTAGCGGGTAGATGGTAGCGACCATCCAAGCGACCCGCCAGGCAAATATTTGCAGCGTGCTTTGAAATGTAGTCGGCCGCATTGCCCCCTCCATCGGATGGATGGATGGTAGCGTGTCGCCTGGCGTGTAGACAGTTCAGTTAGTTAATTCCATCCACCCTCCAAGGACGTAACAAGCTGGTGTTTCGTTTTGTTTTGAGTTATTAACTGTGTGTTTTTGTTATCAACTTTAATAATGGAAGAACTACTTATAGCAGACATTTTCCAGAATGTCTTTTACTTTATCGAGTAGAATGTCAAATGTTTCGATACTCATCCTTGCATACTTATAAAACTGATCAGGATAACTTCTAATTTTTTTATAAACACGCAAAAATTCACCATCACAGTTTCTATCAGTATAATACTCATGCAACCACATAGACCTCACACTAGACACGATTTCATTCCGTACATAAGGACTACATTCACTTAAAAGTCATTTTCTGGAGAGTGAAATTTTACTCTGAAACTAGTAACAGACTGGTCGTCCGTGTTCCGTGAATGGAATAAAATATATCCCACAGTGCGGCCGATATATATCCAACCTCTACCCTCCTACCGCTACCCACCACAATCCAACCTAGCAACTACCCACTTGCAGTGCGGCCCACGGTTAACGGATAGCTGGCAGTATTCTACTTAAAAAGTTATTTATGTTAAAACATTAAAAAAATGTTAAGATGAGGAATGTTGGTTTAATGACTTCATAAAATGAACACACGAAGTATTTTCAATTAGAATTGTTGCGTCGGTGCCACGAGTCTTTAAGTAGAAGAAACTAGTATCCAATTTCAAAGTCCATTACCTGAATAACTCTGCACAATACTCCAATTCCTAAGTCCAACATTAGAACATTTAGAACTGAGGGATTTCAATTCATGAGACTAGTTCAAGAGATCTTATTAGTCTTTGAGCATTGAGATTGTAAATAGATAGGATAATTATAGCAGAATGTAACCGTGGAAAAAGTAAACTACCGGTATGACATTGATTTCACTTAACACAAAACCAATTACATTTACATCTACGTGTATAAACAAGTATAGTTAATGTGCATGTTAGTGTTTTACCTACACAATTTGGCGTGGATTTACTCCAGACTCCTAATCTATAGTTTATGTTCAAACTTATACTTAATTTAATTTTTTTAATGTTATAAAAATCATTTAAACGTAACAACTTAGATTTTTTTCTTAAAAAAGTTCGATTCTTGCTTTAATTGGAATTATTCGTAATAGCAAATATTCTAAATGATAATTTTTATTATTCGCGGTAATTCATTCTATTTACTACTTATTTGAGTATGATTTTGTTAACTGACTATTTTTGTGGTAAATTTTGTGCCAACAATCGCGGTTGTACATTTAGTGATATTCAAATATTTTATCTGTCAGATATTTACAGAAGAAAAATATTAATTAATTAAGAAAAATTTGTATTTATTATTTTTTTATTTTTTCTTAGAAATTCTTGGATAAACTAGGATTAGATACCCTATCGCATATATTATTTCTTAAGGCTATTTTTTTGTCGGTACGCCATAACTTCCTTAATATATTATCAAATTACATGAATGAGGCATCATTTTAAAGCTTTCCTTAACCGCTACACCGGAAAAATATACAAAATGCAATTATACAAAAAAAAAAAAAAAGAAATATAGAATCCGAAAGTAACAGTGATGTAAGATCAAGTAAGTTGTAGGGATATTTTCCTGGCGTTGACAACACTGATGATAACAATACCTAGCTGGAGAGCTGCCGTTACGCCACTACATTGCTATTTTTAATTAATTGTATATTTAGTATCGTATAGTATACGCACTATACGATACTAAATGTATGGTGTATACTTTAATTAAGTGGGATTTAAGTAAGTTAGAATGCGAATGCTTCGCACGGGTCAGCTAGTTATTTTGAAATGTAAATTGTTTTAGATTGTTTATTATTAGTTATGATCTTTAAATTCAAATAATTTGGCGGTAATTGATTCTTTTTAGAGGATCCTGTTTAATAATTGAGAATCCAAGATTCATTTTATTTTAATGTTAATTGTATACCTATGTCATTGAATGTATTATTCCACTTGGTTCATATGATGAAGAATTGTAAATATTGTACTTAATAAGTCAGTAAAACCCTTACAAATTAGCCCCTTTATAGTTTACTACATACATATTAAGAAGGGTATGACTACATCTTGGTTCTCAAACAAACATGTTGATGTTTACAACAATCGAATATATATATATTTACACATTTTTACTCTCATCTCGTAAATTAAACCATTTTTTGCAATTTCACCTTCACTTTATGGAGAAACTTTATTATTCGGTCAGTGTAATAAAATCTAATTAGCAACTGAATAGAACTTTAAAGCTAGCGGTGTGTAAAATGCGTTTTCTTTTAGTTTGACTTGTTATTGAAGTTATACTTATTTGCGCCCGTTGTAATCGGGATGGGGTGTCGGTCGAGAAACCGCGTCACGCGTTAGGAGTGAAATCCGGAAAGTACTTTTTATACCTTTTCTCTACAAGAGATACCTCAAGAGTCTCGGTGGGTGAGTGGTTAACGTACTCGACTTCCACGCTAGAATCCCTGGTTCGATCCCCGGCTGGGAATTTTTTTTCTCCCAAAATTATAGGAAAGTATACGAATGTACGAATATACGAATGGCCAAAGAAGTATAACTTCCACAGTCTGGTATGACGCAGACCCAATATTTTTTATGTTAATGATATGTTTTCCATTAGACGTTTCCTTATACAAATCCTATAGTTATTCGATGTTCAATAGTTTTAAGTTTATAGTGCATTCTGTTTTTCTTATTAAATAATTTTAAGATTTTAAATGATTTTATTTCTATTGTTAACATTTTTAGTCGTATCTGTTATAGGTTGTTATTTGTTAAGTTTGTCCAGATTTTATTCAAGTTTACTAGTTTTAATTGCCTTTATAATTTGTTTTTATTTGGTTTTTATGTTGGAGCGTTGTATGCTCCATCATACTGGCGATGGTAACTTAACCAGTTTGACAAGAGTTTAATTATTTCTTTAATTTTCTGGAACCAAAGGATAATTTGCAGTATCACAATTAAAAAAGTTATTTGTGTTAAGGGTTTTCTCCAGAAAAGGAGAAAGCAACCGGCAACTCCAGCGCTTCACCCTATAGCCGTATCTAACCAGTGCAATTCTTGTAACTGAGCGTTTTGACATTGCCTCATCTAAAACCATTTTACAAGTACATCTTTTGTAATGCTTTTTAGAGTGCTAAAAAAAAAAAAACTAAATATACTTTATAAAATTGCGGATCCAGCTTGCGATGCACCTTTAATTAAATTTTTTTTATTGCGTAACGAAAAGAGTTCAAAGTTGGCACTTAAAAAATGTCAATTACGTGACAAATGAACGGGATTTTAAAAAATGTGAAACGCAAAACGGGTGCTTATTGCTACTTGCAAAGAATTTTACGATAAAAAAATAATGAAATAAATGGTTTTAAATTTAATATTGCTCTTACGGGATAAAAATCCAAGATGGCCGCCACTACAGCAGACCCTTAACACTTAAACATTCCTTGTTTTATATTTTAGGTTTACTATTTTTTACTGTGGAAATAGAGTCAGTTCTAAGAAGAGCACTAACTTATGCTATTTGTTTAAAATTCAAAAATAAAAATAAAATAATAAATTGTTTGTCTTTTTCAGAAAATAACTAGGAGATCTGCCCCTGGACGCTTCGCGTACCAACCCCGCCTCGGCCTTTAGCCTCAGATGGCTGCTTCGCTTCGCTCGCAGTTGAAAAATTAGCTAGAGAATCTCGTTAATCTTTGGCTCGTTTGTACATAGGTTTGTAAAATTATGAAACCAGGCTTAAATATATTAACAGTAATTACAAGATTAATTATAACCTCAAATACATGCTTTAGAAACGTGAGAGGCTTTCATTACGATTTTAGTCCTAGTTCTACTATCTTCTATCAACTAAAGTTTTGAAATCAGGCCTAAATATAGTAAACATTATTGCAGGATTAACATAACCTCAATACTATGTTTCAGAAATTAGCCAGGCCTATATTACAAAATTGACTATTAGAATTTATCCATCTTTGTCAAGTTTACCTTTTTTTTGACAAAATAAATTGTTAAATCAGGCCCAATTTATTCTAATTCCAACGTGTTAAAACAGTATAAATTATCTTGTTTTTTTAACAGTAATTAAAAACTATCCAATGAACAGCTGATAAAACAGTATGAATTGGTTGGTTTATAAACAGCTGTTTTGATCGCTTTATTTACTATTTCGTTGTTATTTTGTAACATGGCAACCCATAAGACCCTATGTTAAAATTTTTCAACTTTAAATTAGATTTTCTCAAAAAATTGCGTTTTTACACGAAATACAACTATATGGGTGTACTTAAAAATCAAAACTACACCTAAATAAAAAATTTCTTTGAATTCATTAGAGCAGTTTTCGAGATCCACAACAGATACAAAGATACGAAGATAGATACAAGAATTGCTCATTTAAAGTAAATGCTGAAAAAGCTTTTCAGGAGATTGCCAATGTTAGTCGAATAAACTATTTTCATTTTCGACGTTTTTCGGATTTCTCTTGTAATTTCAATTGTTTTATTACAGTTCTCTGTGGCTAGTTGCTCTATAATACCGTGGCCTGCTTGGTTTGGTGAAAAATTCGACAATGGGCTTTACATTTTATTTTTATATTTAGAAATATTCGGATTCATTTAAAACTTAACAATTTAACAGTGTAAGTATTGGTAAGTAAACACCAATACTTGAAACACCAATACCCAATGTCTTTAACATCAGCGATAACAAAATAATTATAATAATATATTATAAAATAAATTTTAAATAAATTCATAATAATTGAATCTACAGAAACAGGCCAGACTAGCTTTGTATTTCAACAGGAAGTTATAACGGATGTACAAGCTTAAATTACTTAAGACACAAATACACTGCTTTGCGTTATTCTGTGTGAATCAACGAGTGCAGACACGCGATAAATACTGCCAAGTATGTAAAACTGGAAAGCCAATCAGAACAATATAAAATTCAAACAGACCAATAAAAAAAAGAATTAAAACGCGTGAAACTGTGTGGTGGGGAAATTTTGGAGAGAACACGAGGTCTGCCATCAACTAAAATTCAATCAATCCACCTAGACCAAACCTTTCGAGATGCATCATTTTTATTTTACATCAATTATTTAATAAAGTAACTTCATCATCAGTAACCAAAGATAAATCATCCAAGTAATAAAGTATTTTTATAATCATTAAACAAAGTTTTCAATCAAGTTATATACATCAAATGGATCCAGGAACCATCAAAACCAAGGAATAAAGTGCAGTAGTGAAGTGTAACATAAAATTAATAAAAGTCAATAAGGGAGTTTATAAAAATCAAATAAAAGTGCAAAGTGTGTGAGAGTGGGAACAAAAATTATGTAAGTAGCATTAATATTTCATTTCATTGTAAAGACACATCTCGAGGGTTAAAATTAAATAACAAACGAAATCATATCCAGAATATTATATCAGAAGTAACATTAAAATAAATCAAAAATAAGTAAATAATCATTCATTAATAAATAATTGTATTGGGACTGGTTTATTAGGATTAACTGAAAAGAGGGTTTAAAACACATCATAAGTAATCGAAATCAGTCACCAAAGCAACTTAATATCATTCAAATAAATCTATAAATAATATAATACATTTTGTAAAATCAGATTTTATTATGTACTAGTAATTAGAAGAAATTTCAGATTCACTCATTAACATAAGATACGTATATTAAAGGTTAGGAGAGCAGGAGATTTAATGACCAGCACCGCCCTACTTAGGCGGATGTAAACTTTCATTTTATCATTTTTGGATTTATATTTTGAGTAAAAATTAACTGTATCACATTTATATGTATTTAAAAATTGTGCAGAATAATTATTGTAGGAACTGTTTTCAGAAATTTCAGAATATAATTAATAATTTTGTGAAAATGTCTCTGTACTTATTTCTACCCAGTTCTTTGGAGTACGTCACATGCCAAGCGAAAATTTGATCCGTAAGAAGGATCTGGTGGAGCCCCCAAAACTTTAAAATATTACTATTCAAGATTTTCAAAGTAACTTTACAAAACCGTACATAAACTTACAGTAGAGTCGCCCAGATTTACATAAGCCTTACAACAGTTTCCTTACTTTAACATCTTATCGCAAACCAAAACACTTATTTTAATTATTCCAGAATCTATTTTAACACAATTACAGTTTTTATTGCAAAAAGAATAAGAATACACCCATTTTTTTAATTTTCCAGTACATATTTTGAAAATTATATATCACAATATTATAACAAAGTAGACTGTATACTAAATTAATGAAGTTTATTATATTAAAATTTTACATTGTTTTGTACAATTGGCCTAAGTGCATATTTACAAACATTAAGGACAATGCAACTAGAGCCAGACCACATAGTGTGTTTACAAAAGAAACTACTTGTTTTAGAAACCACCAGAAAATACGATTTCCACAATAAAACTTACAATGCAGAAAAGGAAATACTGCACACCTTATTCATTCAATGTTTATGATCTAGTTTATGACTTGGAAATTTTTAGTATATACTATATTTGATTTAACAGAAATACTGGAGCATTCTGTGATAAAATCATTATTTTTAGTTAAATATAATATGTTGTGACTCTTATTTGTTCATACAAAATGTGGTTTCCATGCATCATTCTAGTATAGCTATAAATATAGTTGTTCGGTCCCTTATCTCATTTGCGTTATATCTTTTAAAAGTTACGAGGGCATTACTTTTGACATACGGTGAGAAAACAAGACAAGGCTGGATGAAGAAATAAATTTGTAGCTGAACAATTATTGTTTATCAGGTCATTGCTATCATTTCCGTATAAAGAATGCAATACACGACATTGTAAGAGTTAAATAAAATTTCGTTATCAAGTGAAAACTAAAAAGTTCAATCACTTTCCGTGCGTATTTTTTTGTCCAAAACTCATAAGTTTTATTTCGGAGGAGGCAAAAATAATACTCAATAAATGTAATAAATAATAATCGGGAAAGAAACTTTTACAAATTAAAATTAATTTGAAATTTGTGTTTGCCTCGTATATAAAACTAGGGGTTCTGCCCCTGGACGCTTAGCGCCCCAGCCCCGCCTCGGCCTTAGGCCTTAGACTACTGCTTCGCTTCGCTCGCAGTTGGAAAATTCGCTAAAGGATCTCGTTAATCTTTGGCTCGTTTGTACATGTGTGACCGAGCATAAATCAGCTGTTTTATTTGGCAGCTGACTCAAACTCATTAAACATTATCTCCATAAGATTAACATGGAGAATTTGAAGGATTGTGGGCCGGAGTTCCTTCTCGGATGAATAGCGGCTAAACGGATGATCGGATTTTAAATCTGTCGGAAAATCGTCTTGAAATTTAATTTTCTACAACTTTTGTATTTAACATTTTTTGCTATCTCTTACCGTTTTCTTATAAAACGCGATCAAAGTGAAAAAAAGAAAAAATTGAAAAAATCTTTCTCGCCCAACAGGTGCTTTCAAAATGAAAAATGTTAACTTTTGCCAATTTGTCTGAAAGTTTCTCTTCGAGAGCTTTAATTCAAGTATGAGGTCAAAGGGGGTCCGATTACGGGAAGTGCCTCATAGTTAATGTCAATGATCAGTGAACCCGTCTAGCTTTATATATTCGGACAACTCACCCGTTCAGCCAAATGACAGTAGACCTGTGCCAAATGAACAACTGTGTACCTTTATGTACATTAAATAAAAATTCATCGTTATAAAAAAGTAAGGCTGAAATTTTATCAGTAAACCTTAAAAGAGAGGGGACAGAGTATTTAGTCTAACTTGTTTTAACCTGCTTTGAGAGGGCAGATCCATTATTTATACGAAAAAGTAAACTTGACTTCGTTTTTTTTCGTTATTTGTAATTTTTTTATTGTTTGTCTGGTGGGAAATGTTTTTTCTCATTCCAGTTTGTACATAGTTATTAGGTTTTTTTTATATGTAGGTTTTTTATATTCTCTAGGTTTCTGTTTAGTTTATACTTTCGAAAGATTGTGTATATTTTTAACCATACACAAATAATGGTAAATGTCAGAAGAAACGATTGTAAAATATGAACAAAAAATGTAAATTAAAACTAAATTTAATAAAGTATAACTTTGTAGGATGAAATATTAGGTAGTTTAAAAATTTTAATGCAGTATTTTAAATAAACCGAAGAAGGTCCAGTAACTAAAAGATTCAGTAATGTCGGCCGTCTTGAAAGTCAAAAACTTGCTGATTAGTTAACGAACAAAGTTTGTTTTTGTCGTCATACTTTTTTTACATCTTTATAAAAGATAGCTTATTACTATTTTGCAACTATTCACAGCAACCCAGTGTGCTCAAGCAACCAATCACAATAATGACTATTTAGTGATATAGCCTACGTCGGCGATGGGCACCAGTGAAAGAAGCAAGTACTCGTATGCAAGAAAAACATATTGTTCAAAAATTTTTTTTCGAAAATATTGTAAAGACTGTGTTTTTCAGGAAAACATATAACTAACTTACCTCTAACACCACAGGTTTTTTTTTTCAGTGCTATCGAAATTTAGACCCAGACCAAAAAGGTCCCAACACTCCATTGTAGGTATATAATCTGCGCTGGCGAGTGAAATCAGCTGTTATATTATATTGTTACTCACGTACGTATGTAAGTACACTCGCTTTTATAGGAGTTGATGGCCAAGTGTACAAATTACACCTTTTTCGACCACCTTTTGGATTCAGTCAATTATCTATAAATTTAAAAAAGCCTTAGATCACGGCCTTAGATGGGATGATGGAATGAAGCCTACAGTGGTTTATTGGATTTATTTCAAGGCGTCAATATGTTTAGTAAATTTATGTTTCATCGTTATCCCATTCTTAGTTTAAAAAACGTGTTAAAGCTGTTTCACGATTAATCGCATTTTCAAACCACTGCACACGAAACACATTAAAATATAAAACACACACAGTTCACACACAATAATTCTACTTCCATTGGGACGTCGTCAAAAATAAAACAGCACACAAAAATACATAAAACGTTTGACATATTTACAACTTGTTGGCCAACAGAATACATTACAATTAATTATTTAAAGCTGATAATCAGGGTTGCCAACTGCGAAGAACAGGTTATCCCAACAACGACTAATTCCACACAGCCGACTTGATTATTTCTTAATAGGTTTGCTGTAAAATTTAGTTGGCAATTTAAAGTTTTGATAGGTTCTTTTCGTAAGATGTTATAAATTTCTATTTCTTCTAATTTGTCCATATGTTTACCTTTTCTACAGGTGTGTACAATTTCTAGGCTATTGATATGGAAATGTCCATTTAAAATGGAAATGTTTATTTTAAAGGAAATGACAAAAATAATATATATCAAATTTGTTGACTGATTTCAATGTTAAAGTGATAAACTTTGATGATATATAAATTGTCCTAAGAAAACAATTTTGGAGCAATTTTTACAACCCATATTTGAACAAAGTTTTAAAAATTTTGCATACATTAATGTTTTGTTAAAATGGAAATTAAAAAATTACTTTTGGATAGAATTGAAGCAGTAAATTTTGCGATAAAAGTGTAAAAAATTATATAACAGCACGAAGATGAATAAATATTTACCTAAAGAATTCGTTGTAAATCATTTTCAGAATGTAGACAATATTTTTAACAAACTAACAATTGACTTAAAGGTCGGCTCTAGCTGTTGGCCATGTTGGCTGACACTCCATAAGACCAATGTTAAATCAAAATCCAAGTTTTTCCTTTATTTTTGATCGGAAAATTATAAACGATATGTCATTTTAAATCTATGGTCAATATGCATTCAAATGGATTTTTAAAAACTAAGAAAAATATTTTGTATAATATTTATTAACAATTTAAAACATTGATTTTTAATATTTTTTTTACGTTGTCACTATTAATTATAGAGAACTACCAAGCCATTCGCATAAAGAATTTCATCCCCAAGAGTTCGGTATTTTTTTTTAAAACGCTATTTGAACAATTGCGGGTTTTAAATGGATTTAGGCTGAGCAATGTCCGTGTAACCTACCGCCGCTATAGGGTGATTTTAAATATTGTCAGGTTTTTCTTTGTAAGTTAATTCCTTAATTTATTATCGTTAC
>JAGFPH010000031.1:306224-357591 GCA_018207615.1 Philaenus spumarius
AATTTTCATAACTGTTCTTCTTAATTTCTATAGAATGTCACTACTATAAAATATTTTGAAATTAGGCATATTTTCAGTAAGCTACTTACCTAAACTAAGTGTACGAAGAAACAAAATTTCGATTGTAAAGCGGCCATGTTGATTTACAGGCCACGCAATATCTCCTACCTAAATAGGATAGTTTGCGCATCCACTACTTAGGAGAGATTGCGCGATGTTTACATTAAATTCACTGGTAGGAGGGTTAACGCAACGAATTGGTAATGTTGTGTAATTGCAGTCCACATGTAAAACATATTAAATAATAAAATCACGTTTTGGAAATTGACTAATTATTATTAATTATACATTTTTTTGGAGTAATGAGTATTGTTTGTTTTTTCCAATAAATATACAGTAATGAAACACAGGCTTCAATCAAATTATTAAGCAGTACAAAGAAGATTTAGTATTTACATTTTATAGAATATATTTTGTAAAATTTAATCCAAATAATATAATATTTGCATTAAAGTATTCTAAAAAAAACATAATTTAAGTGTATAATTTTTGTTAACAATCTCCTCTACCCTTGTGCGCAATCTCACCAACCCTGTTAGGAGAGATTGTGCAAAAACACATTTTTTGTTTTTTTGCTGACGTTGAGTTAAATTACAGAACAACAACAAAGTAGCAATTGAAATATATTGAAAACATATAAATATAACATATTCATAGATAGTTAAGAAACAAAAACTATATTTTGATTGGTTTCCTTATTTTTATTGAATTGTGCGTCAACTCTCTTAGCTTTACCTTAAGCTAACCCCTCACCTAAAAATAAAGGGTTCAGTATGAAGTCTTTCTAATGAAATAAAAGCTTGATATTAGTTTAGTTTGTCATAAAAATACTGAATAAATTTTAATGAGTTCCTCGACAATAATTATTCCCAATAGGGAATCGTATACAGCACACTTAAGTTAATAATTGTAAAAATGGTCCCACTGTGTGCCATTATTTCAACTTTAATAAGGGGTAGAATTGCTTTACAATTTCCTGGATGTATATCCCCAAAATAACTGTTTCAGAAGATTCTTGAAAACTTCTTATTTACAGGTTTTAGAAACGGTTAAAAATTAGAAGGTCATTTTGAGTAATACTTGCACTTTCAATACTGAAAAACTTTATAAAACAAGAGGTAAAATCCTCTTCTATACTATTAAAAGTGCAATGTAAACAATAAATAATTCGACCACGCAGCTTAACCGCTGACGTGAGTTGATCAAATTTCCAAAATAAGTTTATAAGTTTTAGGGTTTCAACCAACAATTTGGGAAACAGGTCTATTCACGATGGTGGTGAATAGCTGCAAAATGGTTTGCACGCCATTCCGCATATTGGGAGTATCTTCAATACACAATGTATTGCGTGCTTCGCACGCCATTCTCCATATTGGGAGTATCTTCAATATACAAAGCATTGCGTGATTCGCACTCCAACCCCCGTATTGGGAGTATCTTCAATACACAATGCATTGCGTGCTTCGCATGGCAACCCTACGGTAGAATCCACCACATGGCTTTGAACCGGGTACTTCTATGGTATTTTACTTTTTGATCGATTTTTGGGGAACCATGCGAGCTATAAGGTCGCGTAATAAAACAAAATGTGCAGAATAACATCCTACATTTATATATGTAGAAAAACCTCAAAAACAAATTCATTCTCGTAGGAAAATCTTAAAAAAATAGTTACTTCCGATCAAAAAACGTGCTTCTGTTTGTTGGATTTTTTTGGCTAACGAACTCGTCCGAGCGACGTAGACAACCAACATGTGTACCAAATTTGAACCAAATCGGACTTAAAATGCGGCCGCTAGAGTGCGAACACATATATACATACATATATATGATTTTTAATATCACCCCAAAACGTGTTCTGGGGACCATGGTCCTTGCTAATTTGCTACTCCCGACCTTGGGTCTTACTATAAGGGCCACTGCAATAGCTCATTTTTCCTATTTAAATTCGCTAATAAATTGGATTTTTCATGACTGACATGGAATCAACGTTGGTAAGAATCAACTGAAAACAAAAATACGAAAATTTGAAGATATGCTCTTATAGGTTCATAGACGATCACTAAGAAAGGATTAAAAACAAAATTTAAGTGTAAAAATTGCGAAAATCCTAGAATTCGCTCCCAGTCCTATAACACATAAATAAGGTGATTCGGATCAAATGCTTAACAGCACAATTAAAGGCCTGTGAAGAAACACAGGTGTCTTGAATGCATTCATAACCATATCAACCAACTTAGCAAATTTACAATCACATAGTTATCTTTCACAAACAAAATATTTCAGGTTAGTTTAAAGAAATTTATGAAACACATCAAAATTAACGAAAAATGCTCAATGTATTACAGTTCAAACATCTGTTGTTGTATATGTAAAACAGCAAGTTCATCAAAAGCTTAGTAACACAATTTTAGGTTAGGCCTAAATTAACACGTTTGAATGCATTTTTATATTCATTACCATAGCAACCAAATTATCAAATTTCAAATCAGTTAATCACAACCATAAGATTTTTAGGTTAAGTTAACAAAATAAAAACAATTTCTTAGTTTTTTAATTAATACGCCTACGTTTTTATTTATGTTATTCAAAAATACGTATACATGTAAGTGATTTTATAAATTGAATGTGTAATGTAAGTTAAGTGCAGTAAGTATAAGTACATGTGCCATGTATAAAAAATATTATATAAATACAAATTAGTTTTGATACACGTTTGAAGTTTCAGGACGTAATTATAAATCTTTTAATAAATATTGTTTTATATACTTTATTTTATGAATGATCATGATGACAATAACAGATTTACAGAAATGTTATTCGGTTTCTAACATTCCAATTGTAAAGCCACAACTGCTAGTTAATTTTATAAACCAACTAGCTGGCCCGATCCGGCTTTGCACGGATAGACAAATTAAAGTTAAATGTATATAAAAACAAAAAATATACATATATCAATAAATATATTACACTATGTATTTCTTATGGGAATTTTTATCAACTTTGACCCCCCCCCAAACCCCCCCCAACCCCCTAAAATTTATATTTTTTTTAACCTTTTTTAGCGAGCACCTAGGGCCCTAGAGGAAGCTACATACCAAATTTCATTCCAATCCGTTTGGTGTTCTTTAGTAACTTTGACCCACCCCCCAAACCCCTCCTAAAAAATTCGAATTTTTTAAAACCCTTTCTTAGCAAGCACCAATGACCCTAGAGGAAGCTACATAACAAATTTCATTCCAATCCGTTTGGTAGTTTTGGAGAAATCGTGATTTAGTAAATTTGCCCCCCCCCAAACCCCTAAGATTTAGAATTTTTTGAAACCCTTTCTTAGACAACACCTACGGTCCTAGAGGAAGCTACGTACCAAATTGCATTTCAATCCGTTCAGTAGTTTTAGAGAAATCGTGATTTAGTAACTTTGATCCCCCCAAACCCCCCTTAAATTTCGAATTTTTTGAAAACCTTTCTTAGTGAGCACCTGTGGTCCTAGCGGAAGCTACATACCAAATTTCGTTCCAATCCGTTCAGTAGTTTTTGAGAAATCGTGATCAGTGAGCCAGTGGATTTGGGTTTTATATATATAGATAATAAAATTATATATTAATTGCCTCCTCTATTTCCTTTACCAAAAAGCGTTGTCATTCCCTATATCTATATAAAGAAGAAAAGTCTGTCGGTATTATGATCCAATTTGTATGTGTGTCCGTTTGCGCGCCCGGACCTTTTGACGGATCGGAACCAAATTTGAAATGGTGATTAATTATACATTGTAAATGAGCCACAGCCTATATTAGTCGAATTGTTCGATTACACTGTTTCAATGGTAGATGAATGGTTGAAGTCAATGATTTGATTTTTGAATATTCTTGGTTCGACCCTGTGAATCAAAAAACTTTATTTAATTTTTCAAATGTTTTCAATACTAGTAGTTCAGTTGTTTAGACTTCGCGAAACAAATCTAAAATCTTCTCTTTATTGAAGATGTTTATGAAAAATGTTGTTGTCTAATGGAATTTTCGAAACATATGCCACAATATTAATTTAATGTTAGGGGGAATCAAACAGGGATTGATAAATTTATAATTTCCTCGTTTCAATCCTATAATGTACAATATCTCTCAAATCAAAATTCGCTAATTATTTTGCAATAATATGTTTATTTCAATCACGAGGAAAGTTTGCTGAATACGAATTAATCTTTTCATAAACCTCTTTCGCCTCAGTTCACACTGCCTCTTGTAGTATCGACGACATTAGTAATGTAGTTGCAAATCTCAATGTCAAACAACAGCAGGATTCGATAATTTTCGAGCTACAGATGTGAAAGAAAATTCACAAATAATCACAGAACCTTTATATTGTTTTCATGTGTTAAATAAGTTGATACATTTTTAATTTATTTCTGATTTTGTTTTCCCTTAACCATCCTTGCAACTGCATACAAAAAGGGCTCAAGAAATAAAAAACATTGCACATGTCGTTTTAAATGCGTCAAGGAATATGCATGTAAAATTGAAGAAAACCAAATAACTCTTTTGGTCATAATTGCGTAATAAACAGACGTACAGACAGACGAATTGCTGAACGGTCTTGAAACAGGACCTCGATTGAGCAAGGCAAAAAATAAGGTTTCAGTACCGTTTGATTTGGCACATAATGTAATGTATATATTTGTTTTGTACACAAAAACTGTTCTAACGAATTGATAAATTTCATATACTTTTAAATAGTTATATAGTTAAGCTATGTGTAACGATGTGTTTGTTCAACCCGGCATCCTTTACCAACACAGTAAACACAACAATATTATATGTACATATGCTGTTATTTTCTTGAACTTAGCTATTATTACCCTTCATTCGATTGTTTTGACCGTGGGACTGTCCGATAGGAAATCAAAAGGGTTACAAAAAAGGTATCTTCATATTTTTTGTTAAAATGTACGGTTTTTGAGTTATTTAATTTTTTAATTTTCAAAAAGCCGCCATTTTGAACACATGATTAGATTTAATCGCTTATTAGCGAATTTCCATAAAAAATGAGCCATTGCAGTGGCCCTTATGGTAAGACCCAAGGTCGGGAGTAGCAAATGAGCACCTATCATGGTCCCCAGAACACTTGGGGTGTCTTTAAAAATCATATATATACAGGGTGATTTTTTTAAATGGGCCACCATTGGCATCTTAGAAACTGTAAAAGTTACAACAATCTTTAAAGTTACAACCTTCCCTACTTTTTCCCTTTCATTAAAACTACAATATTAACATTTTCAAAAACTCAGCAATTTTTCCAATATGGCGGCCAACTTAATTTTTTCAAATGGAAAACCTTATCAAAGGATACAAACTTAAGACATTTTTATTCTTTTGTATTTTTTCCTAAACCCAACCGTTTATGAGCTACAGCCTCTCAAAATTTTTCTATTTCATGTGATTTTTTTAATTGGGCCACCTTTGGGATCTCAGAAAGTATTAATTTTACAGCAAACTTTAAATGGGGAACCTTTCCTTGTTTTATGAGAAATTAAAAAATATGTAGTTAATATATTTCTAAATGGCCGCCATTTTCCAATATGGCGGTCAACTTTGAAATTTCTTATGGAAACCCCTGCTTTTTATGACGTATTTGGGTTTTACATGCAATTGTAAGACTTTTTTATTCTTGGTGTTTTTTTTTATAAACTTAACCGTTTAGCCGCTAGGAGCGCTGAAAGTTTCAAAAACTCTTATTTCAACAATTATTAAAGAGGCATGTTTTACCATTTGCAAATAATAAAATTTAACTCAAAGGGTAATATTTTGTACAATGGAAAGTTAAAAAGCTGATGTAATTTCACAAATACTTAATTTTATACAAAAAATTTACTTAAATTACTGTTAAAAAAATCACCTCTCCTACCCTACCCTACAAGTCACAGTGAATCTGTTTAATAATTTAAATATGTTTGTGAGAATGTATGTGCCAGTTCCTGGTACTGTTTATTTAATTTTGTATGTATGTGTGCGCACTCTAACGGTCGCATTTTACGTCTGATTTGAACCAAAATTGGTACACAAATTGGGTTTCTAAGTCGCTTGAACTGGTAGGTTAGCAAAAAAAAAAAAAATGACCGGAAGTAGACCAAATTTTTGACCGGAAGTAACTTTTTGTATAAATGTGTGCGCACTCTAACGGAAGCATTTTACGTCCGATTTGGTAAAATTTGGTAACACGTCGGTTGTCTAAATCACTTGGACGAGTTCGTTAGCCAAAAAAATTTATCGGAAGTAGACCACATTTTTGACCGGAAGTACCATGTATATAGGTGTGCGCACTCAAACGGACGCATTTTACGTCCGATTTGGTCCAAATTTGCTACGTAGGTCGGTTTTGTAAGTTGCTTGGACAAGTTCGTTAGCCAAAAAAATTAACCGGAAACAGACCAAATTTTTGACCGGAAGTAACTTTATGTATATAATTGTGCGCACTCTAACGGACGCATTTTATGTCCGATTTGATCCAAATTTAGTACACAGGTTGGTTTTCTAAGTCGTTTGGACGAGTTTGTTAGCAAAAAAAAATTACCGGAAGTAGACCAAATTTTTGAGTGGAAGTAACAATTTTTTGAGATTTTCTTACTGGAATTACATTTTTTTAAAGTTTTCTTTAAAAAAATAGACATACGAAATAATTCTGCACATTTTGTTTTTTACGCGACCTTATAGCCCATCTGGTTCCCCCAAAAACAATCAAAACGTAAAATAGCGTAAAAGTACCACAATTAAATCCACGGCTTTTACCGTGGTGACCGATGGCAATATATTTGGTACATGCTGGCAGCACCTTCGTGAGTAGACCAATTTCCCAAATAGTTGTTTGAAACCCCAAAACATATATACATTTAATTTTGGAAGTTCGCTCAAATCACGTCAGCGGTCGAATTATTTTTCTTGAGATATATCATTTAAATTAAAATTAACTTAAACTGAATCAGTCAAACATTTCTCTCGATATGAATTATTTTGTACAAAAAACAAAATGGCGGATATCTGAAAAACGAAGCGTTTTCTGGCCTATGTTTATATGAACTTTTTTCTTTTTTAAGTTATAGAATGAGCTCCCGAGACATTGCCGCATAGTTCTGGATCATTCTGTATACTTCTTACTTTATTAGAACTGTAAAAATAGCATGACAATGTTTTGTAAAGAAATGCACTGTTTTGTCCTGTTCTATAGGTTAAGTTGTTTTTATATAATGTGGCCAACTATTGTCCTAGAACTCAAACTTTTTGTTCAGCCTTTCCCATGGCTGATACTCTTCCTGGTTAGTCAATTTCCCTGAGTACTTTTCAGTTGGTTCTTTCTTGTACATTTCCTGAACTCAGATATTTGTTACTTTTGTCCTTCATGTTTTACCCCACCGGTTTGGCTTCTGTTGTTCGATGTTTTCTTTGTGTTACTTTTCAGTAGAGAACATAACTCTTTATTTAAAAGAAATACATATTTTTACAAGATTAAAACTCTTAAAATCGTGATTTTTTTATTTAGGTACGACATCAGTACCCAATATATTAAGTTTACAAATTCGTATTAAATTATAATTCAAGTAAACCATCTGTATATTTTATAATTTGATCAAGGATTTTTAACTGAAGTATTAAATATGAATACTTTTCTTTATAATGTTTTATAGATTGTAAACTCTTTCCCTGTTTTTAAACTCTTTATTTAAAACCTTTCAACCCTCTTTGTTCTATCGTTTCGTAATTTTCCTTGTTTTATTATATTTGCTTATTTTTCTAAGAAATAAATTTTCTTTGTCCTGAGGAATATAGCTTGCTCTACTAAATTCCCCATGTCTCTGGTGGTTTCGTGTATACACGGTATTTTGTATGGTATAAAGTTGAAAGCAGTCGTTCGAACGTTATTAATCTCGTCTTTGTTGTTTACCGCTTCCAAACTAAACACGATAGTATTGTTATCCTTCTTTCCGCCCACCTTAAGTCCCCAAGTAAGACTAGTTCTATCTTTAATATCACATAATTTCTTTTCTTAAACAATGTAACGTTTTTTATTAGCGAATTTCCATAGCAAAAATGAGCTATTGCAGTGGCCCTTATGGTAAGACCCAAGGTCGGGAGTAGCAAATGAGCACCGATCATGGTCCCTAGAACACGTTTTGGGATGTCATTAAAAATCATATATATATATATATATATATATATATGTATATATGTGTTCGCATTCTAGCGGCCGCATTTTAAGTCCGATTTGGTTCAAATTTGGTACACATGTAGGTTGTCTACGTCGCTCGGACGAGTTCGTTAGTCAAAAAATCCAACAACCGGAAGCACGTTCTTTGACAGGAAGTAACTATTTTTTGAGATTTTTAATACGAGAATGAATTGTTTTTAGAGTTTTTTCTACAAATATAAATATAGGATGTTATTCTGCACATTTTGTTTTTTTACACGACTTGGTTCCCCCAAAATCGATAAAAACGTAAAATGCCATAAAATTACCCAGTTCAAAGCCATTTGGTGGATTCCACTGTGGGGTTAGCGTGCGAAGCACGCAATGCATTGTTTATTGAAGATACTTCCAATATGGGGGTTGGCGTGCGAAGCACGCAATGCACTGTGTATTGAAAATACTCCCAATATGCAGAATGGCGTGCGAAGCACGCAAGCTCTATGTATTGAAAATACTCCCAACATGCTGACTGGCGTGCGAACCATTTTGCAGCTATTCAGCACCGTCGTGAATAGACCTATTTCCCAAATAGTTGGTTGGAACTCTAAAACATGTAGGCCTATAAACTTAATTTTTGAAATTTTCCCAACTCACGTCAGCGGTTCAGCTGCGTGGTCGAATTATTTGAATTTAATTCACCGAAGAAACGTTATCAATGTAGGCCGATATACAACAATCTATATAATATACAGAATGTTCATAAGTCCTTTTAACCCCCTTTATGATTTTTATAACTGAAAACCAGTCAATAAAACTGTGTATATATCTTGTGTTGCTTAACAGGACAAATATTTTGACATATCTGAACCTCTACGATTTTCGAAGGCTCGAGGGGGTTCACAATTGTAATACACCACTAAAAAGCTTATTAAAAGAGAAATAGAATGGCTCAATCAAGAAAAAGTCATTTCCGTGAATGTATCAGAATATACAATAATTTGTTTGCATTAGCTTTGCCATGAGTCACAGCGGTGGTTGGAGAGCGAAGCGAGCTGAGGCAGAACACCTAGTGTAAAATAAATCAGTTTTGTCTATGAAAAGACACAAGATAATTAGCTATCTGAGACAGAAATACTTTTGCCAAATCATCATGACTCAAAACATTCTTTGCAAAATATTAAACTACATTATTCGACGGGTTTTATTGTGTGTGTAGATTTACATTATTTGTCCTGTTCGTATATCTAAATCTTATATATATAAAATCCAAATACCAATCACTGACTCATAACGAAATCTCAAAAACTGCCGAACGGATTGCAATGAAATTTGGTATGTAGCTTCCTCTAGGGCCTTAGGTGCTCGCTAGGAAAGGATTAAAAAAAATTAGAAATTTTAGGGTGCTTTGGGGGATGGGTCAAAGTTACTAAAAAAAAACGACTGAACGGATTTTAATGAAATTTGGTATGTAGCTTATTATAGGGCCCTAGGTGCTCGCTAAGAAAGGTTTAAAAAAATTCGAAATTTTAGGGAGGGTTCGGGGGGGGGGGGTGGGTAAAAGTTACTAAAAATCCCCATAAGAAATACATAGTGTAATATATTTATTGATATATATTTTTTGTTAATATACATTTAACTTCGATTTGTCTATCCGTGCGAAATCTTCATGACTCAAAACACTCTTTACAAAATATTAAACTACATTATTCGAAGGGTTTCATTGTGTGTGTAGATTTACATTATTTGTCCTGTTCGTATATCTATATATATTATATTATAAAATCCAAATACCACTGACTGACTCACTTAACATGAAATCTCAAAAACCTCCGAACGTATTGGAATGAAATTTGGTATGTAGCTTCCTCTAAGGCCGTAGGTGCTCGCTAAGAAATGTTTTTAAAAAAAATCGAAATTTTAGGGGGGTTTGGGGCGGGTCAAAGTTACTATAAAAATCCCCATAAGAAATACACAGTATAAAATATTTATTGCTATATTTGTTTGGTTAATATACATTTAACTTTGATTTGTCTATCCGTGCAAAGTTATATCCGGGCCAGCTAGTTATGCATAAAACGTTTACATACAATATCGGCTACGTTAAATTATTTCACTAGCATTTTGCGAGCTGAGCGAGTATGGGGTTTGGTTTGCGAAGCACGCACGATCGCCTTTAGTAATGGATAACCATGAAAGATAAAGTAAATGTTTCCACTAGATATTGATTTTTAAAGGAACAGGACGCCAACATTTTCAATCCTGCTAGTATAGCTCTGCAATGAATTTTAATGATTATGATCGTGCAAACAAGCATATCGGTGGTAACAATTCTTCAAAGTTTTATTATTACCGAATTTCCATATTCAAAATGAGCTATTGCAGTGACCCTTATGGTAAGACCTAAGGTCGGAAGTTAAAAATGAGCACCGATCATGGTCTCCAGAACACGTTTTGGGGTGTCATTAAAAATCATATATATATAATTGTACATGTATATATATATGTGTTCGCTCTCTTGCGGCCTCATTTTAAGTCCGATTTAGTCCAAATTTGGTACATATGTTGGTTGTCTACCTCGCTTGGACGAGTTCGTTAGCCAAATAAATCCAACAACCGGAAGCACGTTTTTTGACCGGAAATAACAATTTTTTGAGATTTTTCCTACGTGAATGAATTTGTTTTAGAGTTTTTTTCTAAAAATGTAAATATTTGATGTTTATTCTGCACATATTGTTTTTTTACGTGACCTTATAGCTCGCTTGGTTCCCCCAAAATCGATCTAAACGTAAAATACCATAAAAGTACCCGGTTCAAAAAGCCTTGTGGTGGATTCTAACATGGGGTTGGCGTGCGAAGCACGCAATGCACTTTGTATTGAAGATACTCCCAATACGGGGTATGCGAAGCACGCAATCTATTTGTATTGCAGATACGCCCAATATACGGCATGGCATGCGAAGCACTCAATTCACTGTGTATTGAAGATACTCCCAATACGTGGCATGGCGTGCGAAGCACGTAATTCACTGTGTATTGAAAATACTCCCAATATGCGGAATGGCGTGCGAAGCACGCAATGCACTGTCTATTTAAGATACTCCCAATACGGGGGTAGGCGTGCAGAGCACGCAATACATTTGTATTGCAGATACTCTCAATATGCGGAGTGGCGTGCGAAGTGTATTCAATGCACTGTGTATTGAAAATAATCCCAACAATATTTTTAGTGGAATTATTTGTTTTGGTGCTGCCTGAACCCAAAAAAGTGGTTTTTTGGTGATGTCTGCAATGAACTGTGTATTGAAAATACTCCCAATATGCGGAATGGCGTGCGAAGCATCTTGCAGCTATTCTGCACCGTCTTGAATAGATCTATTCCCCAAATTGTTTGTTGAAACCCTCAAACATAGGCCTGTAAACTTAATTTTGGAAATTTGCTCAACTCACGTCAGCCGTTCAGCTGCGTGGTCGAATTATTGCTCTATTGTTACTTAATTTTTACTCCTTAGAACTCAACTAACAACAAACTATATACAGTATACATGTGAACCACGTAATACAGATAGGATTTAGGCCTACATAAGTGAGAGAAAACAAAAGCATAATAATATTGCACAGTGTAGAAATAATATAGCAACACTCCAATCAATCTTAGTGTTGATTACAGCTTAGAGTATAAATAGAAGTGCTTCCTGGATAAGCAATATGCAGGACTTAACATTAATAATAAATAAAAGGTACCAGATAACTGCCGCATACTTTATCCCAGTTGAAACTTTATACAGTACCTTCCCAAGAGCAGCACAGGAGGTGGTTATTTAGAATTGCAAAAGTAGGACATTCCATGGAAAATATTAGATGCATGTAACACACATCTATATTATATTATTATATTATAATAATATTATTATTATTATTATTGAAACTATTCGATCGATTTCGAAGAAATTTGCACCAAACATGTCAATTAGACTTGCATAGATGCACGAAAAAAGGGTTTGAACATTTTTGAAAACAATCTCCTTTTTGGCCAAAACCCCCCAATAATCTGTTATTATTATTATTATTACCTAAACGATAATTTCTAAAAAAATGCGGTTTTTTTAATATGGTATGGTACATTAAGGGCTACAAATAAGCCAAATTTTATCAAAATCGTTAGAGCCGTTTTTGATAAATTTTAATTTTTCTCGTAAAACCCCTTAAAAATAAAAAATTTGACAAAATGAAAAAAAACGCCTGGAGATATTCCAGAACTACACCTACCAAATTACGTCAAAATCGGACCGTTGGTATAGTCTCAGCTCTGTACACATCCTAACAGACACACAGACACACGGACAGACATCACACAAAAAAAAACACTTTTTTGGGTTCAGGGAGCACCAAAACAAATAACCCCACTAAAAATATGTTTGAGTTCAGGGAGCAACAACACAGATAATTCTACTAAACAATTTTTTGGGGTTCAGGGAGCACCAAAACAGACATATCCACTAAAAATTCAAATTCGTAAATTTGGACGAAAACAATACTTTCTCCATATACTACGTATAAGGGGGAGAAAGGAAAATTACAACCTGTAAGCACAAAAAGAGGAGCACATTTCAACAAAAAGCAAAATATAATTAAATGTTAATTCTTTGTATAGACTATTTATACCTAACGAATTACTGAAAATAATGCAACCTTCAAGGGCATTTTATAGTTTTGAGATTGCATAAAAATTATATAACTCTAAAAAATAATAGAAAATTCAGAGATTTTAAGGTTTCTTGGGAGTAGTTAAATCAACATTGTTATTTTGATCAACTAGCTGGCTCGATCCGGCTTGTTCGGTTAGACAAATTCAAAGTTAAATGTATATTAACAAAAAAATCAATAAATATATTATACTAAGTATTTCTTATGGGGATTTTTAGTAACTTTGACCCCTTCAAACCCCCCTTAAAATTTCGAATTTTTTGAAAACCTTTCTTAGCGAGCATCTACAGGAAGCTACATACCAAATTTCATTCCAATCCGTTTGGTGGTTTTTGAGATTTCATGATGAGTGAGTCAGTCAGTGGTACTTGGATTATATATCGGGTGTTTGAAAATTCTGGAAACAGCTTAATATCTCAAAATGTACGAGTCTTTTGAGATAGAAATAAAAGCAGGAAAGCACTTATTCACAACTTTAAAAGAACCAGTTTTTGGTGAGTTTGAAATTTCATCATCCATCTTGGAATGAACTTATTTTTTTTTAAGCCGGAAGGTAGTCGTGTGATACATGATTTTGATGTAAAATTTGACGACACAAACGATGGTCAAATCCGTTTTTGAATATCTCAAGCCGTTTTTAAGTTATCGTGAGTCAAATGAGTGAAACGCAAAATTGAGGCTTAAAATAGTCAAAGAAAAAACGTATCGCATATTACTATAATAAATCTTGTACAACTTTAAAAGTTTAATTTTAAAATGTGTCGAAAGGATATTGAATGGATTTTGTTAGTTTTTAATTTACTTTTTGTATGGGGATGTATAAACTCCGTCCTATCAGGTAACAACGGAATAAAGTCTGTCAATATGTTTAGGCTGATATTTTGCTTAAATTTTATGTTCCGTGGTCATTTAGAAGATAACGTATTAAATTTGCCTTTAATTTGTAGAATTACGTTGCGGCAGTTGCGCTAACGGCGACAGAAAGCTGAGAATCATGCGAAAACAGTCACTGTGCTGCAAATTAAGGGCTAACATGTTTACATATTCATTTTGCGTTTTCCGCGACGGTTGCAAACTGTTGACGAAGTTTTAATGGCACGTTAAATGAAAACGTAATTTGCCCAACCTCCAGCCATTTACGATTAATGTTTCTCTTTGACGATTTAAATCAGATTTCTGAATACGTGTTGTTATTTATTTTTATTGAACGATTTGTATATGCTTAAAATTCTTCAGGCTTCTACATTAAAATTGTTGTTGTATTGTGACACAATATTAATTCTAAGTTACAATAAACCACCAACTGAAACACTTTGAACCGAGTAAAATTTCCTAAATTATAAATAACTTATAGAACGAATTAACTTTTACTGTATTGCAAGCATTATTTTTCATTTCCTTCTGACAACAAAAATAAAATATTACCAATCATAGGCTCTGATGTTTTACCATTTGATAGAATCAGATTTTTTACTCTCACTCACTGATTTTATACACTCATAGTATAGAGAAAGTATAGTGATCGCAAAAAAATCGATGTTGAGATTTTTGTGGAAATATCCGTTTTTTGACCCCCTGAGTCCAAAAAAGTCAGTTTCACAAAATGTCTGTCTGTATGTATACAAAGCTAGAGAGAAAACTATTCGATCGATTTCGAACAAATTTTCACCAAACATTTCAATTAGGCCTGCGTAGATGGACGAAAAATGGGTTTGAAAAATTTGGAAAAACCTCTTTTTGGCCAAAACCCCCCAAAAAATCAGTTATTATTTTTTATAAAAAAAATGCTCTAACAATTTTGATAAAATTTGGCTTATTTGTAGCCCTTAATGTACCCTACCATATGCAGAAAACTGCATCTTTCCAAAAGTTCTCGTTTAGCTAATAATAATAATAACTGATATTTGGGTTTTTTTCCGAAAAGGAGAATGTTTTTCAAAAATTTTCAAACCCATTTTTCGTGCATCTATTCAGGCCTAATTGACGTATGGTGCAAATTTATTCCAAATCGATCGAATAGTTTTCTCTCTAGCTAATAATAATAATAATATTTATTAGTTAATCTCCTACTTTAAAATCCCCTACTACAATTATGAAGTCACGGTGAATCTGTTTAATAGTTTAAATATGTTTGTGAGGAAGTATGTGCCAGTTCCTGGTACCGTTTATTAGATGCAAATCAAACAGAACTGATTCGCGGTCAAATTTCAAAAGAACTTCTTTTTACTTTCTGAACAAATGATTTACATTTATTGATAGCTCTCAAATCTTTGTTATGCATTACTTCACAAACAAATTTCGGTAACGAGCTTTTTATAAGGCCAAAATTTAAAGACTAAAGTTGTCATTTTCAGCAGTTTAAAATTTGACAATCACCAGTTTGTTAACTAATATAGACGGGTAACAATTTACCATCTCTGTTATTTTAAAGAGGGGAAAATATATCCAAAACCTCTATCATTAATCTATCATTAGCCAAATAATAAGGCATTGAAAGATAGCTGAACATATCTTGCAGTATGTATGGTTTTTAACGATTTATCGTATATTATTAGCGAATTTCCATAGGAAAAATGAGCTATTGCAGTGGCCCTTATGGTGAGACCCAAGGTCGGGAGTAGCAAATGAGCACCGATCATGGTCCCCAGAACACGTTTTGGGATGTCAAAAAAATTCATATATATATATATATATATATATAAGTATATATATTATGTGTTTGCACTCTAGCGGCCTCATTTTAAGTCCAATTTGGTCCGAGTTGGTAGTCTGTGTGGCTCAGACGAGTTCGTTAGCCAAAGAAATCCAACAACCGGAAGTACGTTTTTTGACCGGAAGTAACTATTTTTTGAGATTTTGACTAAGAGAATGAAATTTTTTAGAGTTTTTTTTGAAAATGTAAATGTAGGATGTAATTCTGCACATTTTTTTTTAAGCAACCTTATAGCTCGCTTGGTTCCCCCAAAATCGACCAAAACGTAAAATACCATAAAAGTACCCGGTTCGAAGCCAAGTGGTGCAAACTCGCGAGGCCACTAGGCGTAAACTAATTCTACTAATATTGCGTACACACAGACAGCTGTTCAACGCCTTCGTGAGTAGACCTATTTCCCAAATTGTTGGTTGAAACCCTAAAACATAGGCATATAAACTTAATTTTGTAAATTTGCTCTCAACTCACGTCAGCGGTCCAGCTGCGTGGTCGAATTATTTCAGTTTTAATTAATTTGAAAAGAAATTATGTTTGAAGCAGGCAAGAAAAGAATTGTTAATTATATATTTCCTTACATTTTAACTAAGGTAAAAGATATTTCAGTCTAGAACAATGACTTTGCTAAAAGCTTTCATTTATTACTATTGTTAATATGTTTTAAAAGCTGTTGAGGGCGTTCTTCACATTGAAAAATCTTTTGTTGCATCCCTTACATTGTTCAAAATATTTTAATTATTCCTCCTATTTTGAGCTCCATTGCCTCTGTTTTATTATCGATTGTTTTCTTGATTATACTTCAACAGTAGGCCTATAGTTAAATTAAACAGTTTTGGTTCGATTTCAGGAGCTTGTATTTGGCAAATTTATTATTTCACGAAATAATTTCTATTTCTGTGTTACTATAACTTATTGCCTTTAATATGTTCTTTACATAATTCGTTGAATACATTTTCAGGGGCTATATTAAAATTAATGTTATTTAAATACATTTTCAAATGAAAGTTTAAATACATTTTGTAAGCACTAAGAGCTAAGACAAAATCTTAAAGAAAAGTAGTTAAATAAAAAATGTAAATAAATAAAATACACTATGTACCATATTATATACTGTATTATATTAATGTGAAATGTGTTTAAAATTGTGTTAGGAAAAGTTAAAATATAGAATACTAAAAATGTTTGGAACAAACCTAATCACATATCATCTGCACTAATATTATAAAGAGGTAAAGTTTGTTTGTTTGTTTGTTTGTTTATTTGTTTGTTTGTTTGTATGTAGGGGGTAATCTCTGGCACTACTGAACCGATTGAAAAAATAGTTTTACTAATAAAAAGCTACACTATCCCTGAGTAACATAGGCTATGATTCATTTCGATAAAAACCTTTTTTTATTTCAATATTTATAAATTTAATCGGAAAAATTCTTAGGTTAGGACTAGAATGATAAACCAACACATGTATTTACATTTATTACCATAGAAACCAATTGAATAAAATAACAGATAATAATATTTGCTCCAATATTTCCATTAACAGCTGATTTCAAAATTTGAAGCAATTATTTTTGTATTTCTAGATTTTAGGTTAGGATTTTAAAGAGTAGACCTGAGCCTTGCTGGTTCTTTTAACCGTTATTATAACTGCTTTAAAATATAAGAAATAATTTAAATTGAACATTTAGCATTATTTACCGTCTTAGTTTTGAGGTTATTATTAATCCTACACCTTTATTATAAATAAAACATAACATATGTTTTTAGAAGGTTACGTTGGGGGTTGGCGTGAGGAGCACGCAGGGGTCTCCCCTAGTATCATAATAATATAGAATGTGTGCCAATCATTATTTCATAAATGAAGGAATTGCAAGAGAAACAGTTCAACTTTTGTTACTAAGCAAACAAAACTTTTATGGAAGTTTGTTAAGGTAGCTTTGTTTCAGTTCTTTTCGTGAGAAAAAAACGAGCACACAACTTCCTTCATATGAAAGCTGAACGTGGTTATATGTCCGTGGTAGTTAATATTATAAAAATATTGGTCACTTATTTAAAACATTTTTGTTGACATTCTCGCTCTTCAGTGCTCATTTTAAGCAAAATTTATTCTTTATCTTTATTTTTAACTTCATTGCTATAGTTGTGGACAGCGTAACTCTGAACCAGGATCGCTTTACATCCGCTGTACATCCGTTAGACGCTAGCATTTTCCTGGTTCAGAGTTACGCTGCCCACAACTATAACACGAATCCTTGAATTAGAGTAATTAAATTTGATAATATGTATACAATATAACTAGGGGAAACCCTGCGTACTGCGCACGCCAACCCCGTAGGAACCTTCTATACACATAACCATGTTATGTTTTCTTTATAATAAAGGTGTAGGATTAATAATAACCCCAAAGCTAAGATGGTAAATAATGTTAAATGTTCAAATCAAATTATTTCGTATATTTTATAACAGCAGTTATAATAAAGGTTAAAAGAACCAGCAAGGCTCAGGTCTACACTTTAATAAAAACCTAAATTAAAAGTTAGACATACAAATAATTGCTTCAAAGTTTGAAATCTGCTGTTAGTGGAAATAATTGACCAATCAGCTGTTTTGTCTGTTATTTTATTCAATTGGCTGCTACGGTAAATGTGTTGGTTCACCAGTCTAGGCCTAACCTAAGATTTTTTCCGACTAAATTTACAAATATTGATATGAAACATGTTTTTATGAAAATGAATTATAGCCTATGTTACTCAGGGATAGTGTTGCTTTTACTTTCTCACTATACTATAGTATAGAGAAAGTATAGTGATCGCAAAAAGAATCGATGTTGAGATTTTTGTGGCAATATCCGTTTTGGGATCCCCTGAGTCCAAAAAAGGGGTTTTTACAAAATGTCTGTCTGTATATCTGTATGTGTATGTCTGTATGTATACAAAGCTAGAGCGAAAACTATTCGATCGATTTCAAACAAATTTGCACCAGACATGTCAAGTGGGCCTGTATAGATGAACGAAAAACGCTTTTGAAAAATTTTGAAAAACAACCTCCTTTTTGGCAAGAAAACCCCCCAAAAAATCAGTTATTATTTTGTCATAAAAAAACTGCTCTAACGATGTTGATAAAATTTGGCTTATTTGTATCCTTTAATATACCCTACATATGCAAAAAACCGCATCTTTCTAAAAATTATCGTTTAGCTAATAATAATAATAATAACTGATTTTGGGGGGGTTTTTTATCCATAAAGGGGATCGTTTTTTAAAAAAATTTCAAAACCTTTTTTCGTGCACATATATTGCCCTTATTGACGTGTTTGGTGCAAATTTGTTCGAAATCGAACGAATAGTTTTCTCTCTAGATAATAATATTTATTAGTTAATCTCCTACTTTAATAAATCACCTCTCCTACCTCACCTACAATTATGAAGTCACAGTGAATCTGTTTAATAATTTAAATACGTTTTGTGAGAAAGTACGTGCCAGTTCCTGGCACCGTTTATTTATTAATATAACTATTTTTTCAATCGGTTCAATAGTTCCAGAGATTACCCCCTACTTCCAAACAAACAAACAAATTTGACCTCTTTACAATATTAGTATAGATATGTTAGTATTAGGTTAACAAGTTAATATTACGTATATATTTCATTAATATGTTAATGTTAAAATTTAAATAATAATAAGTTAATATTTAACATTACATTTCATAATGTACATTTAGATTTTACACAAATAAAATTTATATAATGTTTTAGTTTTAAATTCTATTTTAACCCAGTGAAAGTTCAAAGTTTAAAATTTCATTTGCATATATATATATATATATATGTAGCCTATGTACATATACATTTTCAGTCTACTTGTTTCTATGCCAAGTTCGGATTGCCTTTAGATACTACGCTACTCTCATATAAAAAATGTAACAGTTTGATTGTAAAACGAATAATCGATTGTAATGGGATCGCAGATTGGTAAGCGTATTTGCTATTAGGCAAATTGTAAAGTTAAAAAAATTATTATAAAGTTTTCCTGACAAATAAACTTTTTAAACTATTAATTTCAATAGTATAATATAAAATTCGTGATTGAGAAATCAAGTAGGCTATAAAGTTATAACAATAAAAAGTCAAACGTTCGTATTAAACATGGAGAAGTAAAAGAATATTCTTTTTAAATGTATACACTAGCTGTAATTCAAAATAATAATATATTCACACGAGCATATATATTTAATAAAATTTATAATTTAAAAGGATTTAAAAAGCATGGAATAAACTGTTAAAGTTTTGTCTTTTAGTTATTGATTTTCTCAAGAAGCAAAATGTTCAACCTGTTGCATGTTTTTACTAAATTAATTCCTTTTGCAGTCTTACCTTCGTGCATAGAATTTACCCTACAGTTTTTTTTAAATTTTATAGTATTATACATTATGTAAATTAATATAAAACAAGAAATTACGATAAAATAAAGTTAAACGTATTGATTACCTGCATATCGCAGCAGAAGCATACCCGGGTAACTCGGATCCCTAACCTAGTCTACCGCCAACTGAACTGAGCCGTCACTTTGATCAAGCATGCGCTCTTGCACTGGGTCAAGGTCCATAACGCACCTGCAGGATCGACCACGTAACGCATTAATACGCTGTATTATAGTACACAGAATTAAAATATGTATTCGGTAATCGCTGGGTGGATTCGATTCCTTGACCTTCGGGGGAAATGACGGGTCACCCGAACATGCTTCACGTTTAGATCCTTCGCCGTATTAAATATTTCCGTTATGTTTTGTGTTTTTCGTTGGAATGTGTCTTTATGTGCCAAACCACAGAGAGTAATTTTGGCTAACTTATTTTAATACTCGGAGGCTCGCAATATTAAAAATATGAAAAACAATTAAAAAAAGTTTAAACCTTATGTTTTAAAATAAAGTTTCTTACCTTGTTTCCGTTAAGTGACCTCTTTTTTGTATTTGTGACGCATTTCGGGAATTTTATCCCGTCTTCAGACACAATATATATATAAACTAGCTGACCCGGCATTGCTTCGCTATTACATAATTATTTTGGTGAAATAAATGCGACAAATGATCGTGATTTAGTAACTTTGGCCCCCAAACCCCCCCTAGGATTACGAATTTGTTTAAAACCTTTCTTAGTGAGCACCTATGGTCCTAGAGGAACCTACATACCAAATTTCATTCCAATCTGTTCGGTAATTTTCTACAAATAGTGATTCAGTAATTGTTACCCCCCAAACCCTCCTAAAATTTCCAATTTCTTAAAACCCTTTTTTAGTGAACACTTATGGCCCTAGAGGAAGCTACATACCAAATTTCATTCCAATCCGTTCGGTAGTTTTGAAGAAATCGTGATTTAATAACTTTGATCCCCCCACCCCCCCCCCCCCTAAAATTTCGAATTTTCAAACCCTTTCTTAGTAAGCACCTATGGCCCTAGAGTAAGCTACATACCAAATTTCAATTCAATCCGTTCGTTAGTTTTTGAGAAATCGTGATGAGTGAGTGAGTGGTATTTCGCTTTTATATATATAGAGTACTCAACCGATGTTAGATGGATGTTTCAGATACATCTTTAATATGCGAATGCATAGATCGGGATAGTTTTAAACAGCTTACGTCTTTAAACATTTTATACTTAGAAGGTAACCTCCATACTGACTCTAGTTAAAACACTTTTACGGGTTTTGTTTATTTTGCTCAAACTTCTTTGTAGGCAACATTCTTCGTTCGTCGCTCTGGCTGCATAATTACCAGGTGATCAGGAGAGCTTACGCTAAAACATGCGACGTACAGTCATGCGGCCATGAAAGAAACAGTCATTTCTTAAATCCCCGCCAGTCACTTTCAAAGACCGACATTGAGGGTTAAATACTACACAAAAACGTTTCAAAACAGGCTCAATATTGTAGCAGTGGTACGAGCGGTTTCGCTCCCAGATATGGATAAATGAATGACAGAAATATCGGGTAAATATTGAAAGTTAATTGGACCAAAACGCATAGAGAGTTTCATCCGAATCAATCTATGTGTCCAATTTAGGCCTACTGATATGATCAGCTATGAGACAGTAAGCGCAAAAGCAATGATTTTGATAGCAATGATAGGCGAAATTCCTTCTAGAGCTGAAAATAATCATTTTTAAATACAACTCGACTCTTTTGAAGGCTAGGTGCACACTACCGTAACAACCTGGACCATACGTACATGAAAACCTGTTTATACATTTGTGGGCTTAAGAGGACGAAATAACCGTCAGATGTAATGTACGTGTATACATTTCATAATAATCATCACGTAATTTCTTTAATTTTTTTGTGTTTAACGTCCTATTTCTTTAAAAAAAAGCAGTCGTGGAACTGCCAACAGAAGTGAAAACTGTCATGAATATAAACAATCTTGTTTATGTTATTTTAAATTTTTTAGATTACAATTTTAAATGCGACTAAATAAAAATAACACAACTCACAAAATGAGGAAGAATAATGTCCATTTCAGAGGTATTACCAAGTAAATTATTTTAATACAATTTATGAAATGAGGAAGAACAATGTCCATTTCAGAGGTATTACCAAGTAAACTATTTTAAAACAACTTAACGAAATGAGGAAGCCCAGTACCCATTTCACAGGTATTATCGAGTAAATTATTTTAAAACAATTTATGAAATGAGGAAGCACAATGTTCATTTCAGCGGTATTCTAACAAAATGAGAAGCACAAAGTCCATTTCAGAAGTATTACCAAGTAAATTATTTTAACGCAATTTATGAAATGATGAAGCAAGTGTCCATTTCAGAGGCATTACCAAGTAAACTATTTTAAAACACCTTACGAAATGAGGAAGCACAATGTCCATTTCAGAGGTATTATCAAGTCAATTATTTTAAAACAATTTATGAAATGAGGAAGCATAATGTTCATGTCAGAGGTCTAACAACTATTCTAACAAAATGTATTAAATGAGAAGCACAATGTCCATTTCAGAGGTATTACAAAGTAGTCTATTTTAAAACACCTTACGAAATGAGGAAGCACAATGTCCATTTCAGAGGTATTACCAAGTAAACTATACACTCTGCTATATGTACATGTGTAGTGTACTTTAATATAGTAGAGCGTGACGGTAAAATCCGATTCACCACCAGCAAAATTTTAAGAATTTTTTGACCGCGGTGCACTTAGAAGTTTTCACTTAAAAAAAAATGCATCCACGAAAATAAGCTCTAAATTTAGATATTACCATACATGTAATGTAATTGCGTGTTTCTTTTAACAGGACTCAAAAATACTACGCACACGTACATTGTTTTGAGAGTCCACTTCACACCTAAGAAAAGGATTATGGACTGAAGCACCGACCCCTGTGCTCGAAGTTTAAACCGGTAAAATGTCACTCAAATCCCTTAAAGTGGTTCGAGCCTGCAGTGGCTTAGGGTAAACCGGCTTACTTTCAACCTCAGTCATAAATCCCATAGCTTTTAACCATCCACCAGACAAGCAATTATCGGTGTTGATAAACACTGAACGTGCTTCATATTTTATTCAGTTATAGTAGGAACATTTCACAAAATTAACTATAAGGTTTTTTATTTTAATAAATGTAAAACACAAAAAATATATTTTGATATTAAAAACAATATTAACAACAATACAACACTTATTTGAAATGTACACATTCAAAGTTTATTATTTTCAATATTATTTAAATTTTCTTAAAAAATAATAATAGCTTTTGTGTTCTAAAATATAAAAACGATTTTGTTAATTGACTTTCCAAATAGTTTTAAAATGAATACAATATACAGAGTGTCTCAAAAGTATGTTATATTTTTGTAACCATTTCAAATTACTCAACAATACTTGCTACATCGTTTCTCTACAAAAAAAGAAAGAAATTTGAAACAATTATAATTTTCTAATCAACTTAGGGCAGCGGTTTACAACCTTTCTTTAATTCCGTACCCCTTTATACATGTTTAACCAAAATGTGTACACCATGTCCTGTATACATCTACATGTAAGATATAATATATTCTATTAAAAAGTACATACTTATATATATATTTATCCGAATTATCTTTTACTTTCTCACTATACTATAGTATAGAGAAAGTATAGTGTTCGCAAAAAAAATCGATGTTGAGATTTTTGTGGAAATATCCGTTTTGGGACCCAATGAATCCAAAAAAGTGGTTTTTACAAAATGTCTGTCTATATGCCTGTATGTTTGTATGTCTGTGTGTATGTCTGTATCGATTTCAAACAAATTTGCACCAGACATGTTAAGTAGGCCTGTATAGATGCACGAAAAACGGTTTTAAAAATTTTTGAAAAACAACTCCATTTTTGGCAAAAAAACTCTAAAAAAATTACTTATTATTTTTTTTCTAAAAAAACGGCTCTAACAATTTTGATAAAATTTGGCTTATTTGTAGCCTTTAATGTACCCTACCATATGCAAAAAACTGCATCTTTCTAAAAATTCTCGTTTAGCTAATAATAATAACTGATTTTTGGGGGTTTTTTGCGCCATAAAAAGGAGGTTGTTTTTCAAATTTTTTCAAAACCTTTTTTCGTGCATATATACAGGCCCAATTGACGTGTTTGGTGCAAATTTGTTCGAAATCGATCGAATAGTTTTCTCTCTAGATAATAATAATAATAATATTTATTAGTTAATCTCCTATTTTAAACAATCACCTCTCCTACCCCTACAATAATGAAGTCACAATGAATCTGTTTAATAATTTAAATATGTTTGTGAGAAAGTATGTGCCAGTTACTGGTACCGTTTATTATTTATATTTTTAAGTGAGTTTGGTCTGCTGTGAGTATGAATTTAGTTTTAAAATATTGCATAATATAATTTAGATTTTGCTTTTTATCGACTTGACAAATGGGTAAACATTTAAATGAGGTTAGGCCTAATAAATGTTAACACAAGTACTTTTTCATTGCATTTTATTAAATGACAAACAATTCTAAAGTTATTTCAGGTTTACATCAAATGAAAATTAAAGTCATTGAAAATAGAGGTAGGAAAATATAAGTCTTTAAAACTTTATGTTCTTAATGTGATCCTTGGGCCTGTTTTGCCGCACTTACCCTTTTGAAATCTATTTCAAATGTTGACAAAAATACACGTTTAAGTCTGGATTTGCATTTAGTTTGTTCCTATATTTGTTTTTTATAAAAGCATAAGATGAGAAAACTTTCTCCACTTGTTCAGTATTAAATAGTAGGTACTAAATTAAATGGTACTAAATCTTGAAATGCTTCTCTAGTCAGAGGTTCGTACTCATCACTGATGCTTGCTCAGAAATGTCCAAGGCTTTTTGTCCGGAAAACTAACTTCGAAGAAGAATCTGTCGAAAGTTCAATAAGTTTTCTTGAAAGGTAATCGTAGTGGTCTCTAAGATGATCTGCAATCCAGTTTTCTCCGTCTCCACTAAGGAAAATACTTCCTGGAATACTTCTTGAGGTTTGTCAAGTGTAACAGTATATTATGTTTAACCTCAGTGGATAGAGGCAGGTTATTGTCATTCAAGAAGCTGTGTAGTGTTTCAAAAACTTCAGCCTGATTGTTTCCAAAGCAGCTTTTACAAAAGTAAATTTTTTCCAACATGGACTCGATTTTGTTTGATACTAGAAATACGATTATTGAGCTGTTCTGTAGCCCAAGGTTTAGTTTATTTTTCTCTGAAAAATGTCTGCCAAGTAAGCAAGCTTTTTTAACCTTGAAGCTAGATGTCAAGAATGTCCTTCAAAAAAGACTTGTAGTTCATGTTCAAGCTCAAATGATCGTGTGAGGACCTTTCCGCGAGACAGCCACCGGAATTCAGTGTGCAAAAGCAGTGTGGAGTGTACACCATCCGTGTCATCACAAAGTACTGTAAACAGTCTAATTTAATACTTTCACTGCTTCATTCAGAACGTCATTCAAAGAGGTCAGCACTTTTTCGATGCAAGGCTTTGCCTGTGGATGCAGCAAAGACTCCATGCTACATGGGGCGCTATTTTATTTATTCTTCTACGAAGGCCAACATGGCAGCCAGAAATTGATTTTCCTCCATCAGTACAAATAGCACACCATTTAGTCAAATCGGTTTCCTTTTTCACACAAATATATCACAGTAAATATTTCTTTCTCTGTTGTTCGCTTATTCAATGCGTAGCGAATTAACAAATTCTCTACGAGCCCTTATCGACTTTAACATACCTTGCCACAAGTAAGATCGTTAGGTTAGTAATGTCTTAGCTTTCGCCAATTGAAATAGAGAAAAATGTAGTATATTTGAATTTTTGAATCACCCTTTCTTCGATGTGATCGGATATATCTTGAATGCGTCGAGAAATTGTTTTGTTTGACGACAGTCTAGTGTTAACTTTGCGAACATAGTCCTGACCAAACATACACTGCATAGCATCTTTTATACGAGGAACTATAAAATCCTCAGCAATAATGTGGTTTTGCTCCGTTTAGCAATGTGGTAACTCATTCTGTAAGTTGCTTCCACAGCATTTTCAATGTCTTTGTTAGGTGATACTAAATAAGGTAACATTTGCACCTTTCCTACAATTCTTTGAAAGTCTTTCAAAATAGCTAATTTCTTTTGTCTTATACTGAGCGTATTTATTTTTTAGATGGCGCAACATTAAGGAAGGTTCATGCTGTCATTACTTAGTACCTCTCCACATTCAACACATAGTGGGTTTGAGTTCTCTTCATCCCCATTAAACGAAAAGCCATATTTTAAATATTCACTCACTTCACAACGTCCGCCATTACAGTTTATTTTCGGCGTATCCCCAACCAGCCCGTCACGAACCCCAGGTTGGGAACCACTGCCTTAGGGGAACGGCCGGCAGGGAGTGGGAGGTAAATCTTAGCATAGGTCGAGTTGTATATCAAGTTAAAGGTCTATTTTAGGAGAACACAATGCCGCAAATCAGATATCAAAAGGTCCACCCTGCACAAAGTGGCTGCCGTTTAATGTTATAATATTGGGCGTTTTGCAAATGGCTTAATTTTACTTAGTGGCATTAACTTTAAAAACTCAGAAAGTCCACACTATAAATACCTGCTGAGACACTATGGAGCATTTTGAGAAAATACAGTTTTTGTTTATGAAAACAGTAAAAGATTTCAAACTTACATAGCAATGATTTGTTTCAAATTATTTGTGTAAAATCAAGTACCGGTATACAGTTTCATAAATTGAGTAAGTAAAATACTACAGTATATTGTTTTTTTTTTCTGAGATCAAAAAAATGTTTTGCTTCTAATTCAAAAACAAGTGTGCCTTTTTGAAATTATTTTATCCAGAGCAATAACATGTATTCACAATAATATACGGAACTACCAAAGTTTCTTATATATACATAATTGACCGAGCGAAGCAAGGTTTCCGTTTTAGCAGCTCGACCGTTCGGTATTTCGTCTTTGTGTCTGTCTGTCTGTCTCACGATTACGTCCAAACGCCTTGACTGATTTTCATGATTTTTTGCATGAATGTTCAATATTCCTAGACCGAGCAATGTTCTATATATACGGGTTTTCCCATTTTTAATTTTTAACCCCTTAAATAAAATAAAAATGGCGGCCACACAGTTTCTCTCAGTGTAAGCTTTTTTTCCAAAACCAGTTTGTGGCTTAACCGTAAGTCGAATTGAAAAACTAATAACATTTTGCGGGTAGCAAATTTGATGTTCTACAACATTGTTTTCTTGATTTATTTCCTGTCTCTAACGGTAAGTTCACAAAATGGCCGTAAACTTCAAATTTGTTAAAAAATCGTCCAAGCTTTTGTATAACCATGTTTTTATACGTTTATTCTTTAGATATCTTCATAAAACCTTATAATTGTATGGAGAGGGAGAGACAGAGCGCGCTATCTGCTGTCTTGCTCTTTCCTGCACTACTTCAGCGTGGTCGCTGTGACTGTGAGTGAGTTGTGGAGGGGGAGCCGAGATAATGAGCCCGATTGGCGTTGCGTCGCATTTACTGAATTGCAGTCCTTTACCAACTACATTCTCTTATTCATTCTGTTTTTTTGTGGCACCACACAGTATTTAGAGTGGAACTGTTTGGTAATTTTTCACTGACTAAACCTTCTACTTACTTCCTCACTGGTACACTATTTTTAGCCTAAGCTCAAAACCACATTTGTTATTTTAACGAGCGAGGTCTAGTGTTCACAGAACTACTAGTATAATATATTATTAATATAACTATTAATCATAACACATGTTGATTGTGTCGAAAAATATAAAATTATCAACTGTAAACATGATCACATCAAGTTGTTCACATCATGTTGAGCATATCAAGTTGATGACATCAAATTACACATCTCGGGAAAGTTCTACAGACAAATATTCTCAAAGTTTGTATTAATATTATCTGAGATGTGACTAAACCTTAACCGATGTTTAAACTTGGAGCAAACACGCGATGTTTGGTTATGAATAGGCAAATACTCAACTTCCGTCAGTTAGTCGACTTCGGATCTAGATAATGGTGAACTTGACATCGGAACATAATTTACGTTGACATAATGTTGAACGTAAATTATTGAGGTTAAACCTCATACTATATCGTAGGATAGCAGTACTGTATATGCGTTGTTTATATACTTCTCTTTTTTACATTTATGATTTTAATTTATTACTGCAGAGAAGCAACCAGTTAAATTTAAAGACATTTACTGTTAAAGCAGTTATTTATGAGCACTCCATTTTAGTTTATAGATCCTCTTGAAACGCGAATGTTTTCCTTCACTAAACACTGTAGCAATTCTTTCCACGGATGGAATGTAGGGTGGTTTTAAATATAATTTCAATGTCGTTACATTTTTTAATTGAAGTGACTTCAATTGAAAAAGCGCGATTTTAAATGATAAATTAAAGTTTAAAAATTACAAAATAAAACGTTCTTGATAGAATAAACTTTGAACACGAAATCTCAACTAATACTTGTATTAACTCAAACGCGTTTCAACGACAACAAAGTCGCCATCTTCAATGATGCACGAGCTAACAGTAGTCAAACTATAACTAACCTAACAGTGTTTCCTGTCCAGTATTTATACAAAACTCAAAGGGGCGTGGCTTAAGTCTACGTTACATTAATAAGGCGTTAACAATTGCAGCGCCTTATTATAACTAGACTAACATTAAAGTAAACACTTTACTAAACTAATAATAATCTCAAACAATTCATTATTTGTATTTATATTAAAACTAGCTGAATACCCGTGCTTCGCTACAGGGAATTGGTTTTTTGTATCACTATGTTACACAATTATTATTGTAATATTTCTCTCTCGTTTTCTTTTATCTTTTATTTCACGAAAGTGAATTATTACATGTATTTTCAATTAGTTTGGTACTTATTGTTCATTGGCCTGTTAATCGTCTTAGTCACGGTATGTGGGCTGAATAAATGAAATCAATTAAAAATAAAGAATTCAGAGTAAAGAGCGTCTTCTTTTTAACGGCTAAATCTACAGACTGATAAATCAATAGCTAGATGTTGCAGATCGCCCAGATACGTCTTTAATATGCGAATGCATAGATTGGGATGGATTTGATCAGCTTACGTCGTTAAATATTTTCTTAAAATTAATAAGTGCCCAAATTTCAGCTCTATAGTTTAAGGAAAGAATACCAATTAATATTTATTGTTTTTAGGGGTTGTTATCACATTTTTACACCTTAGTAGCACGTAACACAATGTAAAACTTATTTTTTTTTATGAATCTTGTAAGAAATAAATGTACATAATATCTGCTCTCTAGCATTAATGAAAGTATGCAAATTCATATTTATTGTTTTTATTTGTTGTATCACATGTTGAGCCCTTAGCAGCACGTAACAAAATGTAAAACTGGTTTACTTTTTATATGTTTTTCAAGAAATAAATATAAAAAATATCAGCTTTCAAGCTTTAAGGAAAGTATAATAAATAATAGTTATTGTTTCATTGGTTGTTTCAACCCTTTAAAGGCCAAATATTTTAAAATTCATTCTAAGTGTGCATCTAGCGCCTATGAGCAATATGTGTACCAAACAATTCAATTAATATTTGTAGTTTTAGGTGTTGTTAATACTTTTTCACCCCTTAGCAAAACGTGACAAAATGTAAAACTGGTTTATTTTTTATATGTATCTTGTAAGAAATAAATGTACAAAATTTCAGCTCTCTAGCTTTAAGGAAAGGATAAAAATTAATATTAATCGTTTTATTTATTGTCACAAAATTTTCATCCCTTATCAGAACGTGATAAAATGTAAAACTGGTTTACTTTTAATATGTTTTTTTCAAGAAATAAATGTACCAAATTTCAGCTTTATAGTTTTAAGGAAAGTAAACAAACAAGATTTATTGTTTTAGGGGTTGTTTCAACCCTTAAAGGCCGAACTTGTTAAAATATTTACTTAGTGCGCTTCTAACGCCTTTGAGCAATTTGTGTACCAAATTTCACGTTCCTAGGTGGTATAGTTTTTGAGATACTGTCATTAGTCAGTCAGTGAGTGAGTGAGTGGGTTTTGGATTTTATATATATAGATAAAATTTTGTATATGTCCTAATTCGTTATTTACAATTATTTTACTATTCTTGTTAATATAAAAAGTTTCCCAGGCATCTATTGTTTTAAGTTTAGTTACATTTTTCAATAATACAGTTTTCTATTTTAAAATGATGGTTTTGTCTAAACAATGTTTAGCCATAGCAGATTTATCTGGCCTATTGTACCTTACTTCGTGCTTCTTTTAGTTTGGCCTATATATTTCTTCGGACACATTTCACAGTTTATACGATAAATTCCAGAGTTATCCTGTTCTTGAATTTTATCTTTAGGATTACCTAATATTTTACCAAGATTACTCTCAGCTGACACAGCTACATTTAAATTTTGCATATTTCGTTAGCGATTTTTTAACAATATTAGACAATGGTGGAGCGTACGTTGTTTTAATCCATCGTTGTTGGAGTTGGTTACTTTTCAAGGTAGATCTCGATTCTTTAATTTTCTTGGATTTCATTTTCTTCACTTATTGTCTTCTGGCATTGTCTATCATTTCTTTAGAATAACCATTAAATATCGCAACACTATAAATATATTAGTTCTTTTTTGGAGTTGTCCCTAGATAACGGCAAATTAACTAATCTGTGGACCATTGAATTAAAAGCAACTCTTTTATGTGCCGGTGAATGGTGTGAGTTATACTGGGTGGTCTGGACCTAGCGTTAAAATTTTTTTTATAGAACAACATAAATGCAACTTTTAAAAATTCTAAATTAAAAAAACTTGGTTAGGCCAAAATTACACTAGCCAAAAGTCCGGGTTTTACATAACTAAAATACCACTACTTTAACTTGCAGCACTATTTTAATGCCAGATAAATAGTACAACGAAATCCTCATTTTCCAAAAAAAATAATTTAGTGGCAGTGATTATTAAGTACAAATCATTAACTGAAAGAATTTCCAATATGTAATAGATGCCCACCTTATCATGAGATAAGGTATCACGCACAGATACCTTAAATATTTTTTTTTAATTGGATGTGCGAAGTAGATTTTTTAAAATTGCGTACTAAGTTGCATTTATGTTGTCCTATCGCCCAAAAAAAAAATTGTTATCGCTATGTCCAAACCACCCCGTATATCTGTATGTATGTGAGGGCTTTCTATATACACTAAACGACAGTTCATTGTTTTTCCTATACACATTGACATCTAGAAACGGAAGGTTGTCTTTTTCAATTTCAAGGTTGTAAACCTTATGGTCGGGTAAAATAAATAAATTATGTCACAAAATTCTTCAAGATTTTCCACATAACGAACCCACACAAGCGGAAAGTACTTCATAGATTTTTTAGCGTTTATTCGAACGAACTCATAAAACTGGAAACTGTTTTGACAAATAAAAAATTTATGAATAGTAAAATTCACGAACTTCACTTAAACTGTTACTCGCTAACCACTCTAACAATTACAATAATTGTACAATTATTTTTATTTTTTTTAAAATAAAACGTTTAAGTTAAATTAATTTGCATAAGAGATGAAACATGTCGGAGATTGCTTTAATTTTATTGCGTTCGTATTTATCCATTCCAAACTAACTATACAAGTAACTTTACTTTAATTTCCATTTATCTATAAAAACAACATGAAACGCAACCTAATCTTGAAGTGTACTGTAAAAGCAAAAGCAAACACAAGATGGGAAAGACAAGATTAAACTAAGAGGATTTGCTTTTCACCCTCTGAGTGTAGCTGAAAACACCAGCGTCGACCTATCCTAGAAAGTTGTATGACCAATCGATAAAATTGTCAATCTTGTAGGCCTATAACCGGCAGTCGAACTTGTTGTCCGTTTACAATGAAATAGAACTTTTTACAAATACATAATTTTACTTTCTCGCTATACTATTATAGAGAAAGTATAGTGATCGCAAAAAAATCGATGTTGAGATTTTGGTGGAAATGTCCGTTTTGGGACCCCCTGAGTCCAAAAAAGTGGTTTTTATAAAAAATGTCTGTTTGTATGTATGTCTGTATGTCTGTCTGTATTTCTGTCTGTATGTCTGTATGTATACAAAGCTAGAGAGAAAACTATTCAATCGATTTCGAACAAATTTGCACCAAACGTGTCAATTAGGCCTGTATAGATGCACGAAAAAAGGTTTTGAAAATTTTGTAAAACAACCCCCTTTTTGACCAAAAAATCAACAAAAATCGGTTATGATTTATTTATTAAAAAAACGGCTCTAACGATTTTGATAAAATTTGGCTTATTTGTATACAAAAAACCGTATGTTTTAAAAAATTCTTGGTAGCTAATAATAATAATAACTTATTTTTGGGGTTTTTTGGCCAAAAAGGGGTTTGTTTTTCGAAAATTTTCAAATCACTTTTTCGTGCATTTATACAGGGCCTAATTGACATGTTTGGTGCAAATTTGTTCAAATAGTTTTAATAATAATAATATTTATTAGTAACTCTCCTACTTTAATGTATCCCCTCTCCTACTTTAATACAATTATGAAGTCACAGTGAATCAGTTTAATAATTTAAATACGTTTGTGAGAAAGTATGTGCCAGTTTCTGGTACCGTTTATTTAGCTTAAGTACAAATCAAGTATAATTAATCTAAATTTGTATACGTAATTTTTGTATAAATCATTAAAAGTGATAATACATAATTGAATCGCACTTGTTCTCATCTTATTTCTATGGCAAAAGCTCTCTGCTTAATACGTTCAAGGAAACTTTTCCAAATAATCCTAATTGATGTTTAAGTACTTCAATATTATTAAACGGAAAGGAAGTCTGACTTAATATATCTAATCAATTACGATGAAATGATTTAATCCTTATTCTTTCCTTTTTAATACAGTTTGTTTTATAATATTTGGTTTTAATTCAATAACTTTTATTTGTGATTATTCTGTGATTTCTCAAACTGAATTTCAAGTATTTAATTAACAGTTTCTTGGTGTTTTCCTTCAAAACTGATTTATTTAATTGTAAGATTCATCATATCTATTCGGATAACAATAGTATATTTTACTATTTCCTTATGGTAGCAGTTTTAACTGAAAAAGTGGTAAGAATTTGATTTAATAAACTGCTGTTATTGTATTAGCTAAAAACATATTAGCTAAACCAGGGGATTCGCTACTGGAAGTTATGAAAATCTTTGTTACTTGGAATTTTAACTTGAATTTTTTTTGGAATCTCGTTTTGGTCTTACTTTAAAGAATATATTATTTAAATATTATTTTTTTAAATTTTTATATATGTAAAAAAATATTTTTGTTTAAAATCTTGACTTTTTCTTACATTGATATTATTCAAACCCTATCTATCTGTCCAATTTTTATGAACTTGGTCTTAAATGAAAGTTTTACAGTTGTTTTAAAATTTCTTGTACAACCAACCACTCATATACATAAAGGTAATCTGTGGTAACTTTATATAATAAAAGTTTTTGCAGTAAAACATTTTTATTAAGAATATTTTTTTTTTTCATAAACAAGGTTTTATTGGAATATCTTCTAAATACTTGAAAATTTAGTATGTGTGTATAGAATAGCAAAAAATCAGCTTCCTTTATTCTGGAGTTATATCCATGATATATATGTACCTGAAATCCCTCAAATTTTTTAGGGAAATGGTCATAAAGTTGTGCAACAGTTCTAAGGCATAATTTTAAAAACTATAGAAAAATCAATAAAAATAGATGATGACACATTATAAAAAATTGTTCTATGTATATATATTATGTATTTGAAAATATGTATTATCATGTACAAAAATAAAAAATAACAGTAAAAATGTGTAAGGATTTTATAAATTTTCAAATTTCCTATCTGTGCATAGTTATAAAAAAATGTTCTCCTCAAATTAAAAAAAAAAAAACAAAATGGACAAAATTATATATTTTTGTGTTCAGAAAATAAAAAGGAACATTATTATGAAATAAAAAAATTTATTTTTTACTTTTTCCAGTAGCGAAACCCCTAAATCCTGGGCAAACATATAAGCCAGACAAATTCGTTGAACTACAAATTTTGTTTGCTGAACACATTTTGTTGAATTGATCCAAAAAAAAAAACACACTTCCATTCTGAAAATTTATTGTTAAGTGTTGAATGTTGTTCTTATTATTTTTAAATTGGGTAAACTCTGATGATTAATTTTAAATGAAAACATGTTCCTAAATACATGTTAAAAGTATTTATACAAAATACATTTAATGTACTTTTAACATAATTGTTAGTTTTATGAAACGACAGTATCGTTGCAGCACATTTAGAAAAAAATAAAAGAAAGAATTGTCAATTATAAGCATGTGACAGTTAAAAACTACAGCACCAACACTAATTTTAAATCATTAACCTACAAATAGTCAAGGCCGTAACCAGGAAAAGATGACAACCCCCATATTGGAAGTATTTTCAATACACAGAGCATTGCGTGTGCTTCGCACGCCAATCCCCGTATTAGCAGTATTTTCAATACACAATGCATTACGTGATTCACACGCCAACCGCGTATTGAGAGTATTTTCAATATACAGTGTATTCCGTGTTTTGTTAAAGAAAAGTATTTTTGTTGAACCTTTATAGTTTTCTTATTTAATAGATCAGATAAGCTCACAAGAGTAAGGCTGTAACCTACATGCATCCATGTATTGTACGTTGTAGTTTAATCAAGTGAATCTAAATATCAGTATGCATGCAATGCACAATGGTGTAAAATATGTTGCTGGATTCTCTGTTTTGTTTTCTATTTTATAATTTATTTTCACTTTTTAAACCTAGTATTAATTTTTACTACTAAATTTCGGTAATTCGGTGGGAGGTTTTGAACCCAGCCTAACCCCCCCCCCCCCCCCCCCCCCCCCCCCCCCTTGCAAATAGTAAAGAATACAGGACTAAAGACGTAGCAGTGTAACCTTGTAACTAAATAATAGAATTGAAATTCAAAATCACAGGTTGCACAGTCTTTGATTTTCGTTGATCGCATTATTTTTACGTTAAGGTTTAACATAACGGACAATGCCTTTTTACTTTTATTAACCAATTTTGAAAACACAAAATTATTTTCGTCACACTTTTCATCTTATATATTTCTATCCTAGATTATATTTGAATGTATATGTGTATCAAAGGGTTAACACAAAATTGTATGTAAATAAACACACATGTACGGTTTAATCGATACATTTCAATGTTCTACAAACAGAATTCGCTACTAGGGCGAACAAAACTTCCTACGTTTTGTGTGTGTCGTGTTCATGCCGACAAAACATTAAAAAATGATCGATCGATGCAAATAAAACTAGTGAACTTGTTCGACATACATTTTTGCTTTTACATTTGGATGAGATCTTTTCGTAACAAATAATTATAGTTAAACTAGTAAGTCCCCGTAAAAATCACAGACTGATTAATTAGATAGGCCTACTCATCAGAAATACATAATTTAAAAACAAACTATTAAAAAACAACAGGAATACCTAGGCCTACTCATCAGAGACACATAATTAAAAAAAAAAAACTATTTATTAAAAACAACAGACTTAATCTAGTTCTACCTATGCTGACGGGGATTTTTAACTCCGTAAATTTTTACAATAATAAGGATTATAAAACTGTAGGCCTACTTGTTAAACATTTTTATTTACATATTTTATTATTTTTAAAGAAAGATAAAAATACTATCTTTTAGTTACTTTTTATTTTATATTGATAGCTCAAATGATTTAGAAGTTATTAATATTATTAAAGAAATAATTAATAATCGAATATGTTTATATGTTATAGATACGAAGATGTGCGAATTTTAATCGAATATTATATCTCTTCTTTAAATTTGTATAAACAATGATGATAAAAAGTTGTATTTATATACAGTTTATTACCTCAAATCAAATATTTTAACGTAAATTATGGCATACATTAGTTCTATAACTCATATTTAAGAAAAATCGACTTCACAAGAAATTATAACGATTGAAGTTGCAAATATAATCCCAAACTATAATCTACACTGGGTTTGTTTAAGTGTTACAGATGATGGGTGAAATCAGCTGTTTAGATGTACGAATGTTTCCGAAGTTAAACAAGTAGGTTTCTTTTCTTTAAATTTGTATAAAAAATATATTAATGATAAAAGGTTGTATTTATATTCATTTTATAACCTCAAAGCAAATTTTATAACGTATTATAGCCTACATTAGTTATTTAACTCGTGTTTTAATCAAATCAACTTCACAAGACTTATATTGATTGAAGTTGTAAACATAACCCCAAAGTATAATCTTTGCTAGGTTTGTTTTAGAATTACATATGATGGGTGAAATCAGCTGATACATTATAATGTTACTCACGTACGTACGTATGTACACTCGCTTTTATAGGAGTTGAAACAATCTTGATTTGGAAAGAAGCAGATCAAGGCATAAGCCAGTAAATTTACGCTAAACTTTACTATACTCAATTCTACCAGCCGTGGCACCTGACGGAATAGGTGACCCTTTACTCTCAGGAGCCAAGGCTGGTGGAATGGACTATAGTTATAAAATATTTGTCAGATTTGTTTAAATAACACATAATGGATTGTGCGCACTCGCGTTCGTCATAAGGTAATTTCAACATCGAAACATTTTTATGATAAAAAATGTTGCGTTTTATTTATTTGATAGTTAAGTTTAATGGGTGGAAGTGAAGAACACTTCGATAACTTCAATAACACGCGAGACTTCGAAAACAGCTGTTATTAATGGTGATGTAAAAACACAACAGATGTTCTGTAAACATTATCTAGTACCTTTAAAACATAAATATACCTCTAAGGAATTATCTGCAAGGACTTAAATAATGGAAAAGAGTGTTCCATTTGAAAACATAAATTGATTATTGTGAAAACTAAATGAAATATTGAAATTATGGGTTTAAAAGAAACCCAACTTGCTGGTTCGTTTGAAATTGAATTGTTTTACAGATTGCTGATTAGTATGTAAACAATTAGTTATGAAATATCAACTCCTATAACAGCGAGTGTACGTCCATACTTGCATACATACGTACGTACATAAGTAACAATAATATAACAGCTGATTTCACCCATCATATCTAATACATAAAAAACACCTAGCGTAGATTAAATACTTTGTTGTTATGTTTACAATCAATCAATGAAGTTGATTTTCTTAAAATATGAGTTAAAGAACTAAAGTAGGCTATAATACGTTATAAGATTTGTTTTGAGGTTATAAAATTAATATGAATACAACCTTTTATTATCAACTAGTGGAAACCCCTGCGTGCTCCGCACGTCAACCCCGTTGGAACCTTCTACTGTATATACTTAATCATGTTATGTTTTCTTTATAATAAAGGTGTAGGATTAATAATAACCCCAAAGCTAAGGTGGTAAATAATGTTAAATGTTCAAATCAAATATTTTACAACAGCAGTTATAATAAAGGTTAAAATAACCGGGAAGGCTCAGTTCTACACTTTAATAAAAACCTAACCTAAAAGTTAGAAATACAAGTAATTGCTTCAAAGTTTGAAATCAGCTGTTAACGGAAATATTGGAGCAAACAGCTGTTTTATCTGTTATTTTATTTTATTGGTTGCTATGATAATAAAATGTAAATACAATTTTCCGACTAAATTTACAAACAAATATTAAAATAATTTTTTTTAATTATAATCTTCCCACAACAATAAGTTACTAGAACAGATTAGTTTCTACAAAAGATATTTTGATGACACGTTTATCATTTTCAAGGGCACACTTCGCCAAATCGAGATCCTAAGAAAATATATGAATGGTTTCAACAAGAACATAAAATTCACACTGGAAAATGAGGTAAATATCAGTATAAATTATCTTGACATTACAATAAGGAAAAAGGACAATACATTTCAGTACAGTATTTATAAGAAACCAACTACTACTGACAAAACAATACATGCGGATTTCCACCATCCAACTTCTCAAAAAATGACCGCATATAACAGCTTTATACATAGATTTATAACAATACCCCTTGATAATAAGGCACATTGCAAGAGCCAACGGTTATAAAAGGTCTTTAATCGACGTTTTATTAAAGAAACATTTAAATAAAAATAAAAACCCAACAAAAGCCAAAACCAAAAAAAAATCCGGCACGGTTTTTCCTAATATTCTAACAAATACACTAAATAATGTGAATATAACCACAGCATGTAAGACCAGAAACAACATACAGTAGGTAATATACTCCGGCCGAAAACTGTAAGGAAGGCTGAAACAAACACAGGTGTCTATAAAACAACTTGTGGAGATTGTGATTGTTATTACATAGGACAAACCGGTAGGTAGTTTGGGAAGCGTTTCAAGGAACATTTACCCAACAGGGACGTCATCAACATAAAATCCAATTACGCACGCCATTTAATTGATAATAACCATAAGTATGATGATTTTGAGACTAATTTTACACCCTTGAATATATGCAAGAAAGGCAAATACATGGACGCCGTGGAGGAATTTGAAATATATAAAGCATTAAAATTGAATAAACACGAACTTTTGAACGAAAAACTCAACTTTCAGTCACATTCGTTGTAAGACACTGCGATGAGTATCCAAGATAACGAAGTTCATAAGCGGGATTAACATCCGTTCTGCAGTCTTCCTTCGAACGTCGAGGTGCGCGGCCGCTGAAAGTTATGTAATGTGTGTGTCAAGTAATTTACATGTTTTTAGTGTTTAATGTATGACGGACCTCAAATAGAGGGATATCTGAAGATGGGACATAAGCCCCGAAACGCGTAATAAAGAAAATAAAGAAGTCACGGACGGTGCAGTAAGTACTTTATAACTTTAAAATTTTTCCACTTTATAATATTAGTCATAAATACATTATTCATTTATACAAGTTTAAAGAAGAGATACTAATCGTTTAACTTCGGAAACATTCGTACATCTTCGTGTAACATATAAACATATTCGATTATAATTTTCGTTATTATAATATTAATAACTTCTAATTCATTTGATCTATCAATATGAAGATAGAAATCAATTAAAAGTTAATAATTTTATCTTCTACATATATAAAAGTGAAACCCCACTGACTCACTCATCACGATTTCTAAAAAACTACTGAACGGATTGCAACTAAATTTGGTATATAGTTTCCTCTGGGGCCGTAGGTGCTCACTAAGAAAGGGTATGAAAAAATTCGAAATTTTAGGGGGGGTTTGATGGGATCAAAGTTATTAAATCACGATATCTTCAAAACTTACAGAACGGATTTGAATGAAATTTGGTATGTAGCTTCCTCTAGGGCCATAAGTGCTCACTAAGAAAGGGTTTGAAAAAATTCGAAATTTTAGGGGGGTTTGGGGGGGATCAAAGTTATTAAATCACTATTTCTTCAAAACTACCGAACGGATCGGAATGAAATTTGGTATGTAGCTTACTCTAGGGCCATAGGTGCTCACTAAGAAATGGTTTGAAAAAATTTGAAATTTTAGGGGAGTTTGGGGGATAAAAATTACTAAAACACGATTTCTCCAAAATTAACGAACAGATTGGAATGAAATCTGGTACGTAGCTTCCTCTAGGGCCATATGCGCTCTCTAAGAAAGGGTTTCAAAAAATTCGAAAATTTAGGGGGGTTTGGGAGGATCAAAGTTATTAAATCACGATTTCTTCAAAACTACCGAACTGATTAGAATGAAATTTGGTATGTAGCTTCCTCTAGGGCCATAGGTGCTCACTAAGAAAGGGTTTGAAAAATTCGAAATTTTTGGGAGGGTTTGGGGGGATCAAAGTTGTTAAATGATGATTTCTTCAAAACTACCGAACGGATTGGAATGCAATTTGGTATGTAGCTTCTTCTAGGACCATAAGTGCTCACTAAAAAAGGGTTTTAAAAAATTGGAAATTTTAAGGGGGTTTGGGGGGTAAAAATTACTAAATCACGATTTCTCCAAAAATTACCGAACAAATTGGAATGAAATTTGGTATGTAGCTTCCTCTAGGGCCATAGGCGCTCGCTAAACAAGGGTTTAAAAAAATTCGAAATTTCAGATCTTTTATTATTATGACAATAGTGCTTTTATAATTTAAGATCTATATATATATAAAAGCCAAATACCACTCACTGACTGAACACTTAAAATGAATACAATTACGTTAAAAAGGCTGAAAATAACAACCACCACGGGCAACGCCGTACGGGTCAGCTAGTTATCTATATATATAATCTATATATAAAAGCGAAATACCACTCACTCACTCACTGACTCACTCATCACGATTTCTCAAAAACTACCGAACGGATTGAAATGAAATTTGGTATGTAGCTTTCTCTATTGCCATAGGTGCTCACTAAGAAAGGGTTTGAAAAAATTATAAATTTTAGGGGGGGTTTAAGGGGATCAAAGTTATTCAATCACGATTTCTTCAAAACTACCGAACGGATTGGAATGAAATTTGGTATGTAGCTTCCTCTAGGGCCATAAGTGTTCACTGAAAAAGGGTTTTAAAAAATTGGAAATTTTAGGGGGGTTTTGGGGGTAAAAATTACTAAATCACGATTTCTTCAAAATTACCTAACAGATTGGAATGAAATTTGGTATGTAGCTTCCTCTAAGGCCATAGGCGCTCGCTAAACAAGGGTTTAAAAAAATTCGAAATTTCAGATCTTTTATTATTATGACAATAGTGCTTTTATTATTTAAGATCTATATATATATATATATAAAAGCCAAATACCACTCACTGACTGAACACTTAAAATGAATACAATTACGTTAAAAAGGCTGAAAATAACAACCACCACGGGCAACCCCGTACGGGTCAGCTAGTTATCTATATATATATAATCTATATATAAAAGTGAAATCCCACTCACTCACTCACTGACTCACTCATCACGATTTCTCAAAAACTACCGAACGGATTGAAATGAAATTTGGTATGTAGCTTTCTCTATTGCAATAGGTGCTCACTAAGAAAGGGTTTGAAAAAATTATAAATTTTAGGGGGGGTTTGAGGGGATCAAAGTTATTAAATCACGATTTCTTCAAAACTACCGAACGGATTGGAATGAAATTTGGTATGTAGCTTCCTCTAGGGCCATAAGTGTTCTCTAAAAAAGGGTTTTAAAAAATTGGAAATTTTAGAGGGGTTTTGGGGGTAAAAATTACTAAATCACGATTTCTTCAAAATTACTGAACAGATAGGAATGAGATTTGGTATGTAGCTTCCTATAGGGACATAGCCGCTTGCTACAAAAGGGTTTCAAAAAATTCGAAATTTTAGGGAGGGTTTGGGGGGTCAAAGTTATTAAATCACGATTTCTTCAAAACTACTGAACGGTTTGGAATGAAATTTGGTATTTAGTTTCCTCTAAGGCCATATGCGCTCTTTAAGAAAGCTTTTAAAAAATTCGAAATTTTAGGGGGGGTTTGGGGGAGATCAAAATTATTAAATCACGATTTCTTCAAAACTACTGAATGGATTGGAATGAAATTTGGTATGTAGCTTCCTCTAGTGCCATAAGTGTTCACTAAAAAAGGGTTTTAAAAAACTCGAAATTTCAGGGGGGTTTGGTGGGTCAAAGTTATTAAATCACGATTTCTTCAAAACTTCTGAACGGTTTGGAATGAAATTTGGTATGTAGTTTCCTCTAGGGCCACATGCGCTCGTTAAGAAAGTTTTTAAAAAATTCGAAATTTTAGGGGGGATTTGGGGTTATCAAAATTATTAAATCACGATTTCTTCAAAACTACCGAATGGATTGGAATGAAATTTGGTATGTAGCTTCCTCTAGGGCCATAGGTGCTCACTAAGAAAGGGTATAAAAAATTTCAAAATTTGAGGAGGGTTTTGGGGAGATCAAATTTACTAAAATCATAATTTCAGATCTTTTATTATTATGACAATAGTGCTTTTATTATTTAAGATCTATATATATAAAAGCCTAATACAACTCACTGACTGAACACTTAAAAAGAATACAATTACGTTAAAAAGACAAAATACCAACCACCACGGGCAACGCCGTACGGGTCAGCTAGTAACTTATAAATTTTACCTCTTTATAATATTAGTATATTAGTATAGATATATTATTCATTTATACAAGTTTATAGAAGAGATTCTAATCGTTTAACTTCGGAAACATTCGTACATCTTCGTGTAACATATAAACATATTCGATTATTAATTTCTTTATTATAACATTAATAACTTCTAAATTGTTTGATCTATCAATATGAAGTTAGAAATCAATTAAAAGTTAATATTTTTTAACTTTATTTAGATACATAATAATGAATATAAATACAAAATGTTAACAAATAGGCCTACAGTTTTATAAACCTTATAATTGTACACATTTACCGAGTTAAAAATCCCCGTCAGCAAAGGTAGTACTAGATTAAGTCTGTTGTTTTTAAATTGTATTTTTTTAAATTATGTGTTTCTGATGTGCATCTAATTAATCTGCCTGTGATTCTTCACGGGGCATACTAGCATAACAAAACCATAGTTATCTGCAAATGGTTGCTAAAGTAACCAGTAACCAATTAGCATACAATTCAAAATGTTTAACAAACAATCGAAAATTGAAAGCTTTTACAAAATGAGTAAATAAATGATTGCGCTAAAACACTGGAATGAAAATAATAAACTACATGTTGAACGTTTTAAAGCCGTTTTATTTCCGTAGATAAATACAATACAAATGGGAGGAATCGATTTGTATACCGCAATATTTACAAAGAGCTGGTATTAACTGTTACCCAATAAATGCAACAAACTGCTGCGGACAGATCATCTGTTCACAAATTAACACGACGTATCGGGTTCGTGTGTGACATTTCCAATGTTTGTTTTATTTCCCTGACTATTCATTCCATTTGCTTTGTTTACGTGACTTTTATCGATGAAATAATGGAAGCTATTTTTACTTTTAAATTATTTTTTAGGAAAATTTTACCTAAAACGAAAATCGGAACCAGTCACTTTTTGTCGGATTACGTTTGTCTTAATGTCTTTTACAATCAATCTTCTTTAGATCGGTTAGGGTTTTGTATTATTTTAAGAGAAAAACCCCGTCGAAAAATAACATTTTCTTTCTAGTTTTTACCGAAATTTTAACAGGGGAACTTGAGTCGAAACGATACCCTTCAGCTACAAGCCCGCCTTGGAATGGATAAAGTTATCACAATGAAATTAACCAGTTATAATTAATACCAATCAGCGTATATTCCAGTAATCAAAAACCAAAGAAGATTTTACTTAGAGTTTTGGGAGCCAATGTTTGGTACAACGACCTTAAAAATATATACAGGGTGTAAAAAAAACTTTTACGACTTTGGTATATGATTCATCATACAAAAAAGAAAAAAGTTCATATAAACATATTCCCGAAAACGCTTCGTTTTCCAGATATCCGCCATTTTGTTTTTTGTACAAAATAATTCATATCTAGAGAACGGTTTGACTGAATGAGTTCACACTTGGTATAAAGTTTAGCCTAACAATGACAGCAATTATTTTTAAAGTTAAAGATAATGACAGCAAATGTACATACAATATTGTAGTTTTTACTGTGTTGGTATAGGATGCCGGGTTGAACAAACCAATTATTAGACATAACTTAACTATTATCCTTTATACGATTGTTTTGACAGTTACACCACCCGATATTGAATCAAAAGTGCTACAAAAAAGAAGTTTTGACATTTTTTGTTAAAATGTACGGTTTTTGAAAAAAATTAGGTTTGACATTTTCAAACAGACGCCATTTTGAAACGCATGATTGGATTTAATCGCTTATTTTCTTGAGATAGATCATTGTTAAATTAAACTTTATGCCAAATTTGAACTCAATCAATCAAAACGTTCTCTAGATATGAATTATTTTGTACAAAAAACAAAATGGCGTATAGTATCTGAAAAACGAAGCGTTTTCGAGCCTATGTTTATACGAACTTTTTTCTTTCTTTTTGTATGAGGAATCAAATCCCGAAGTCCTGAAAGGGTTTTTTTTTACACGCTGTATATTTGATGATGCTGTCTTCGTAGGGTATCGTTTGAAAAAGCTTTATTTAAGGATGTGTAACAATATGTTTAAAAAATGTTGTCATTCGTCGTCTTCCCTGAAAATATTGTTAAGATGGGATTTGCCACGAAAGTACTGCAACCAATATTTCGAAAATATGTGGAAAATTTATGGGAAAACTATTATGTACAACCGAATTTTTTATATATATTCTATATTTATGCGGCTCTGAAATTTCTTTATACGGCATAATACTAATGCAAACAGAACTTATAAGAAGCGCAACGCTTATAAAAGTCAGAACAGTCGGTTACCGCCAAATTTAACTTAGCGCGGTAATCGTTATTCAACGCTGGCTGAAAATGTCCACTCTCTCTCTCTCTCTGGCTGGCTCATTATCTGTCTCACTCACTCACACTGCCGCATCGTCGACAGTAGTCCTCTCGCTACCTAGCGACAGCCGTGCTAAGCTTGCCAGATTAAAAAATAAAACTAGACAGAATCTTAAACATTGCGCTTCTTATAAGTTCTGTATTCATTGACTGGTAGAGAACAGAAATGTATAATTTATTCGTTGCTTGGTCGTAATTATTGGTTATGTATTTAGTTAGCTCAATTTATGAGAGTAAAACATGTTGATGGGTTGATATTAGTAACATTTTTTTTTTTTTTTTTTTTTTATTTATTTGAGACTACAACTAAGTACAAACTTATCTAGTAGTATTAACATAAAGTAGGTCACTGTGTGTCAGATGTTCATTCCACTGAATGGTTCTGAGTTATCTGCAGTAGCTTCTTAACTAGGTTGTCACTTGCACCAGGTCATAGGGTTTAGTCCTCCTCAGTCTTCGTATTGAATTTCTGTTGGCCAACATCTGCTGTACCCCAGTATTAGGATGAGTCCGGAGTCGTCCCTCATGCTTCTTCGCCGCTGCTTTTATCTCATCAAGAATCGTGTTTATTTTAAGATCTCTATGAATGTTTTCATTGCGTATGTACCATGGCGCTCTTACAATTATCCGAAGTATTTTATTTTGAACTGTTTGAATTTTCTTTACATTACTTCTCTTAGCGCATCCCCATATTTGAAGGCCGTAGCTCCAAACCGGCTTAAGAACCTGTTTGTATAAAAGTAATTTATTGCTTATACTTAGACCTGAATTATTTCTAAAAAGCCAATACATATTCTTAAACTTAATATCAAGCTTCTTTCTTTTCTTTGTGATGTGCGACTTCCAGTTTAGTTTTGAATCCAAATTCATTCCGAGATATTTAACTTCATTTTTATATGGAATAACCTTGTTGTTTAATAGTACTGGGACTTCTTTCTCTCTTTTATAAGTGAAGTTTACATGAGTAGACTTAGACTCGTTTAGTTTTATACGCCACCTTTTAGTCCATACATTGACTTTCCGGATGGCTTTCTGCAGTTTTTCTGTTGCTTCTTTAACATTCTCACCAACAGCTAATATAGAAGTATCATCTGCGAAAGTAGCTATTGTAGTTTCTTCATCTTGTGGCATATCGCTTGTATATAATAAATACAGTAGGGGTCCTAGTACGCTCCCCTGAGGCACACCAGCACTGATATCCTTAAACTCCGAAAATTCACCTCCGTATTTTACCCGGAACAGTCGATCTGACAGATAGGATCTTAGGATTTCACAATATTGTTTTGGGAGATCTCTTTCCAGTTTGTTCATCAAGCCCTTGTGCCAGACCTTATCAAAAGCCTGCGAGACATCCAGAAAGACACTCGAACAAACCTTCTTTTCTTCAAAGCTATCCTCTATTATTTGGGTGATTCTATTTACCTGATCGATTGTAGAGTGCTTGCTTCTGAATCCATATTGATAATATGGAATTAGGTCCCTTTCTTCTATTACCGGTTTTAAACGTATTAATAAGAGTCTTTCAAAAAGTTTTCCAGTAATTGGTAACAGAGAGATTGGTCTGTACGATGCACAATCATTTGGATTTTTTCCCGGTTTATGAATCATTATTACTTCCGCGAATTTCCATTGTCTTGGTATATATTTGATTCTTATTGCTGCATTTACTAGGTTTAACAGTTTAAGCATAGCTTTATCTGGTAGCTCTTTTAATATTCTCCCTGTAATCAGGTCATAGCCTGGAGCTTTTTTATCTTTCAATTTTGTAACAGCTTGTTTAAGTTCATTCAGAGTCACATACCTAATATTTGTGTTATCCTTTCCCTTCTTCATTGTAAGCATCTCATCCGCTGTTTGCTTAGGAAACGGTTTAAAAGTTTGTTCTAGATGATCCGCAAAAAGGTCTGCCTTCTCTCTGTCACTTCTTGCCCACTCTTTACTATTTTTCCTAATAGGAGGTACCTTAGTTACCGGTCTCTTAAGTCCTTTTGCAGCTCTCCATAACGAATAATCTGTATCAGCATCATCAGTTAAGCCCTCAAGGTACATGTTTATTGCATCATTTTTTATTTCTTTGATGTGATCTTTTAATTGGTTGCTTAGTCTGTTCAGCAAAGTTTTGTCGCTCGGGTCGCGACTTTGCTGCCACCTTTTTCGAAGTTTCCTTTTTTCTCCAACCATCTCCCTAATATAATTTGGATAAGTTACGCCAGTATTCATTCTACGTGTCCCAAGTCTAGTATTACTCCATGTAGCCTTTTGAATGTTAAGGATAAATAGTTCAACGTCTTGCTCCAATTGTGCTGGGGATTTTAGAGTAACTCTGAGGTCAATGAGATTCTCTAGATCATATTTAAACCCCTTCCAGTTGTTCTGTTATTAGTTAGTCTTGGTGCATCTTCTTTATATACCACCTCTCCGCAGACTGTAAGTAAAACCGGAGAATGATCAGACGACAAGTCATCGTAATTTTCTACCTCTAAGTAATTGTTTGATAGACCTTTGATTGCGAAGAAATCAATTACATCAGGAGTCTTTTCCGGGTCGGTGGGCCAGTATGTAGGTTCACCTGATGCCACAAAATCACAACCAGCCTCCATGCCAGCCTCGAATAGCTTCCTGCCCTTCAAAGTTGTTATTCTCGAGCCCCAGTAGCTGTGCTTGGCGTTGAAATCTCCTCCCAGTATAAATCCATGCCCTAGAGACCTGAATAAATTTGTATAGTCACTCCTCTCCAAGCTGTAACGGGGAGGACAATATATGGAAGCCACATTAAAGTTCTTGTTCTTCATAAACACACTCACGACTGAGACTTGCATAGAATCCAACTGAACATTCATATACTCATGATGTTTAATAAAATCTCTTATCATTACAGCTGGTGGCAAAAAACCTCTTGCCTTATTAGAAGGGTGGTTAGTATTATATGTAATATACCCTTTAATTTTACAAGTAGACTGATTGGTGAGATGAGTTTCGGAGACCAAACAGACATCCACATTTTCACTTCTCATAAAAATTTCTAGTTCATTTATTTTTCCCTGTAAGCCATTAGCATTCCATGTTAGTATACGTAAGTTGTAAGTCATTTTTTCTTTCTTGTATTAATAACTTGTATATTTGCTTCTATCTTCTGTAGTCTATCTTGAGTTGATTTGTTTGCAGCATTTTGTTCTTCTAGTCTCCTAAGAATTATATCCAATGTGTCAATTATGGCAGTATTAGCAGTCCTAGTGTTATTTTGACTTGCTGCTTGAACATATGTTTTTTGTGTCGGAGTGTTACTTGATCTTATTAACGAAGTGGCTACTGCCACTTTTTTATTCCCTTCGTTTGATTTTGTAAAATTCCTAATTTTGGTGGCGTTTTGTAGCTTCATTACATTATTTCGTCTCCTCTGTAGTTCTACTGCCACTTCACAACCTCTATAATTGGCCGGATGGTCTCCCTGACAGTTAACACACTTAGGACTTGTGTGTCTACTTATTGTGCATTGAGAAGTGTGGTGCTTCCCAGCACATTTTACGCACCATGGTTCTTTTTTACAGTAAGCTTGAGTATGATTGAAGCCCTGGCACCTCTTACACTGTGGTATAGCTTTCAAATTTTTCCTTAGGGCTTCTATCTTAACTACTATACTAAGTATAGTTTTGATGTCATACATTTTCTTAATGTTTTCTTCATTATGAAACGTCAACATGAAAAGAGGAAGTCCGACTCTAGTGACGATCGATTCACCTGATTCATTTCTCTTCGTATCTTTCCTTAACATATTAACTGCGTCTAATATTTTGAAACCTTTTCCATTCAGATCTTCAATTATGTCTTCTTTTGCACAAGTTGGATGCAATCCTCTTGCAACAACTCTTATAGGCCTTTCATTTTTATTCTCATAAGTATACCATTGTACATCTGTAACCGATAATTTATCTACCAGACTTCTATAGGTGTCAGGATCAGGTACATTAATCTTCCAAATATTATTATTGAGTAACGTGATTTTTAGTTCCTTATCTGTCATTGATTTTAACAAGGACTGCAGTTTAGAGAAGTCTGCAATGCCACTCACATTTATTGGTGGGGGTGCCTGTGTTTTCTTATTAGCAGCATTTAAATGTTTTCCAGATTCTTCACTCGAATGATCTTCTTCCAGTGATGATTCAGCTTTCCTTTTTTTTATAAGCCTCTTTTTATTTCGTTTAAGTATCCAGTCCGTTTCCTGCTTCAGTTCTTCTTCATCTGTGTGATATTGCACAACTTCAATATCTTCATTTCTATTTTGATCTTGAACTGTTACATTATTTAATTTGTTCTTGAGTTCGTCATTTTTTAAGTGAAGGGCTACTATTTCACTCCTTAAGTCGTTACAAATTTTTTCTATCTCACTCAGCTTTGACCGGAGGACAATATTTTCACTAATGAGATCTTCATCTAGCATCCTTTCACAATCTGAACTGGCTGTTGCTGTGGCGATCGTATCACCTTTGTACTTTTTTTAAAGGGTTCTTTCCCTTTAGTATTTTTACTTTCTGAAGCAGATTCGCTTGCTGACGACCCATGAATGCCCGCTCCTACATCATGTGCCGGTTCTGGGTTTCCGATTCCCTGTCCCGTAAGTTTAAATCCTTTATCTTCCATTTTCATACAAGTAAGATTGAACTGAGAGTTTACTCAGTCCCCCAGCACCATTCTGCTCACTGACCCAGTTTCTCGCTGGGGTTAATACCCAACCTTCCGCTGGGTTGCTCAGTTTAACAGGGGCACCTCTCGTAGGTTAAGTGCTGGAGTTGGAGTGAGAGAGGCTAGGAGAACTTTCTTGTTAAGTTCTTATGTTATTTTGCTAGGTGTTCAGCAACAACGCGTCATCACTCCCATTCGCCCCCATTAGTAACATTGTGTGCCAAAGTGAAAAGACATTTTTAAGAAAGTGGACAGTGAAAGAGCTTGTTTGAAAATATATTCTATATTGTTGTTGAAATTTCGCATGTTTTGCTAATTCTTTTAGTTAATTTTAATGCATAATAAACACGGTTGATTTTCAATAGTGACATCTTAGGTATTCTCATAGGAGCATTTAATAATTATAATTGTTTTAATTTTATGAAAAATATTAAAACAATTTATATATCTTAAAGATGACGTAGAGAGAAATGGGTATGCTGAGATAGTGATTAAGCTTCAGCCTCCTTTTATCCATATATTATTTATTTCTTACTAGAGGAGCCCCTGCGTGATTAGCACGCCAAACCCATTGGCGCATAATTATGTTATGTTTTCTTTGTAATAAAGGTGTAGGATTAATAATAACCCCAAAGCTAGTAAATAGTGTAAAATGTAAAAATAAAATTATTTCGGATATTTTATAACAGCAGGGAATAAAGAACCAGCAAGGCTCAGGTAAGTTTTCTTTAATCAAGCCTTAGCCTAGTGGATAACGTTGCGTCTTCCTGATCAGAAGATGCTGGGTTCGAATCTAGGCTAGGGAGACCAGATATCTAATCATATCTGTGGTTTGAGGGTAGGAGGGCGGAAGTAAAGCAAACGGTGGTTTTCTCGCTTCCAAGCTGACGGGATATGACTAGATATCTGGTCTCCGGCTGGGGCTGTTTTCATTATTTTACTTAGGTATTTATGTATGTATATATATATTTACTAAAAAAAAAACAGGAAAACGAGTTTTTTTTCGTAATAGTTGTTAGAACTTCAATTTTGTTTGGTAGCCCTTGAAATATCATAAAAAACTCAAATTTTGACAAGTATTAAAAAAATGTATTACTCTAAAAATTTAGTTTTGTGTGTTTATTGTAGTTTATTTATTTATTCGGTACATGGTCTTAGCATGCATTTTGTGTAAACTGCAAAGAAATCACACGATTTTTCATTAGACCTATCACAACTTCCCTCTTTTTAGACGATTTTTCTGCAAATGGCAAACACATTTCAACTTCCTATCGATGGGTTTCAACAAAGAGTTGTATAATTTAATGCGATACAGATAAACACATACAACAGGTTATTGTCAAGCAAGTTTATCTAAAATTCAAACTACTGTTTTATCGATCGGCTAATGACGTATTTAACCACGATCACGTTGCTAAGTACATTTATAATAAATAAAGCACTCCGCGAAGCAACGTGACTTTAGCGAGATATTGTTAACGCAAACAGAAAGACAATGGACCCAAAAGCAGGAAATTTGAAGCTGGAAAACTATCATGAAATCAATCAATGTTGTTTTTGAAGTGTAAACTTCTATAAGCGTACCGCGTCCAAAATATTTTGAGGGCGGTGAATCGGATTTAATATATTATAAAGTACACATGTGTACATAGCAGAGTTTAAGTGGTAATTACATCTGATATGGGCATTGTGCTTCCTCATTTCGTAAGTTGTGTTAAAATAGTTTACTTGGTAATACCTCTGAAATGGACACTGTGCTTCCTCATTACGTAAGTTGTGTTAAAATAGTTTAATTTGTAATACCTCTGATGAAATGGGCATTGTGCTTCCTCATTTCGTAAGTTGTGTTAAAATAGTTTAATTGATAATACCTCTGAAATGAACATTGTGCTTCCTCATTTCCTAAGTTGCGTCAAAACAGTTTTCTTGGTGATACCACTGAAATGAAAATTGTGCTTTCTCATTTCGTAAGTTGTGATAAAATAGTTTACTTGGTAATACCTCTGAAATGAACATTGTGCTTCC
>JAGFPH010000031.1:367186-399316 GCA_018207615.1 Philaenus spumarius
TTGTATTAATTAATGGCTATATTAATGAGGTAATTTATTTAACAGTTGTATCGATAGAGTAAACTAAATAATTATCTTTAATAAGTAATTAATTGAATTTAATTATGTGTAAGTCATTGAACTCTTAAACGGCTGGACCAATTTTGATGAAATTTTGTGTGTGTGTTTGAGTTGGTCCCTGGATGGTTTAGATTCACAGTTGGAAAGGGTTGAAATGGGGTTTGCTACCACTATACAATACATATAAATTAAACTAACTTCTTAAAAGCTACAAAGCTAAAATTATGTAATATTATTTTTAAGAGATGTACTTTTCAATTTGATTACTTAAGTCAAAGGGATGAAATGGAATAACTACCCTTAAAATTAAATAATAATACACTTAATTTTTCTACATTCTCAACAACTACTCAAGTAATATTACTAAAACTTCACAATTAACACGTATGAGCACCAGGATTTTTTAGAGAATATCGTCACTACAAACAAAAAGATGTAATGGGGTTGCTACCCCTATGAAATGAAAATAAATTTCTACAAACTATAAATCTAAAATTATTTAATATTATTTTTAATTGATATAAAAAACATTTGCAATCCGATTACTTAAGTCATGGGATAACCACCCTAAAATGAAATTAAGCAATAGCTGAAGCATTTCCAGGTCCACTAGCATTATAAAAAAAATAAAAATCATATTTTTAAGGTTTAAAATGTCTTACGTGAAATATAAGTCTACTGTACTTATCTTTAAGTGCAGCTTAGAAATCCGAAAATGTTATTCATAATAATATAAATTATTTTTATTTTACCTCTCAAAATTTTGTTTTTTAGTATAACGAAGCAACTTAAATAACTTGATATTTTTTGATAAATAAATATAAAAGCATGAGAAATTTGTTTAACAGTAATGCCCAGTTTTAGATTTCTATTTGAGAGCTTTTAATAAATTTGGTGTACTGTAGTTAGAAAGAAATTCTTCAGTATATTCCAAAATAATTCCCAACAAGCTTATGCCCTTTCATGTCTTTCTATTTAGTAAGCAGGCGAGGTTCCAGCCTAATTTTATTAAGTCAGTTATTTTACAAATATTTTAATTGTACATTGAAATTTATTTATTTTAATTGTGATTATTTTAAATTTATTAGAGACGCACAAAATTGTACTCAAGAATCAGGCGGTACAAAACCATATAGGCTATTTCTATAAAAACCCATAAAGTTATAAACTGTAAAACATATTTTGAAATATGTACCTGGGCGACCGAGCATCGCTCAGTTTTTTTTTATTGTTTTTTTTTTAGGAAAATGTATGTAAATATGAATCGCTTACTGAATAAATATGAATATTTTTCCATCTTACGTACATATGAACTGTTTATTTAAATAAAGGAAACTTGAGTGTTATTAGTTCTAACATTTTATTAGAATTATTTTTGCAGATATTAAACCTAGCGCATTCGAATCCTGACGTCCAAAAACCTCTATACTTTACATGTAGAGTTTGTAACCTATCCAACGAATAGGCCATATTTGATATTGTTTATATACAGTATTTTAGAAAATAACAAATAATAATTGCAACCATTAGATAATTGACCGAGTGAAGCGAGGTCTCCGTTTGAACTCGACCGTTCGGCATTTCGTCTGTGTGTCTGTGTGTATGTATGTCTGTGTGTCTATGTGTCTGTGTGTCTGTGTGTCTGTCTCACGATTACGACCAAACGCCTTGACCGATTTTGATGATTTTTTGCATGAATGTTCCTTATTCCTAGGCCGAGCCATGTATATACACGGTTTTTCCCCATTTTTTATTTTTAACCCCTTAAAAAAAAAATAAAAAAGGTGGCCGGACCGTTTCTCTCAGTGTAAGCTTTTTTCCAAAACCAGTTTGTGGCTTAACCGTAAGTCTAATTTAAAAACTAATAACATTTTCCTGATAGAAAATTAAATTTTAAACAAAATTGTATTCTTAAATTTTTTCTGTATCTCTAACGGTAAGCTCACAAAATGGCCGTAAACTTCAAATTTGTTAAAAATCGTCCAAGTTTTTGTATTTCAACCATGTTTTTATACGTTTATTCTAAACCAATTCAAAAGTGTTCCATAGTTTATTTGTAGATAAAGGTTTAAAGAATTCATATATGCCAGTAAAAAAAAATATTGAAGTAAAATTAAGAAAGTTATTAACTCAAGAAACAATCACCAATGAATACTTAGCAATCACGTTCAGTAACGAAAGGAAAATGTTTAACTTTGGGCCTACATAATGTAACGTCTCACCAACTAGTTACAACCTTTCTATCATTTATCCTTACCGACATTTCCCAAATAGTTATCCTTTTCTCCGCCAGACGTCGACTCTGTACGGTATTAGTTTCTTATCGTGCATAACTGAACAGAGGTCGTTGTCTAACAACCGATCAGCTGTTTCTTTATCTAGTCAGTTAAAATTTTGCTTGGTCATAGGAATGTCCTAAAACGTCGGCCATTAGCCTGTTACGAACAAAAACCTTAAGACGCTGCAAAATCGTAGTTATGTTGTTACACTTTAAATAATTTAGTCGCGATTAACGACGGTGTGTCGCTAAATAACATAACTTTCTTCTAAACCTTTGCTTTCCGGATACCAGGTATGAATATTTTAGCTTTACCTTGATAATTATAAAATATTTACTTGTAAAACTTAATAAGGTCATTTCCACTTTTGGTTTATGAATAACTTTCCTAACTCATTTTGTTCAATTTAATAGAGAAACCTATGTATTTCATTTTTACTACAGCCTAAATTTTAAATGCAAACCTTACAGCCTACAAAAACTTTAAAGCCGATACCATGTTGGTTATTACTAAAGCCTAAACATATTTCAACAAAACTGGCCTAAACTGCTCTGTATTAATTAACTATAACTGTGTAGTTTTCTACAGTGTAACCAATATTGAAAACTTTTAATAAGCTATAAGCATAATATTACTGATATGTAACTAAACGTTAACATTTTTTTTATGTTACCATGTGGCTTAGCTAACATGTAGAGACAGTCTTATGCAACATTACACATGTTGTATTAACCATTACAATCTAAGTAGCAATTTGTCACCTTGTGCTACAAATTTTAATAAAACAGCCAACTCAAAGAACCATCATTTTATGCTTATTTAAATTAGCTGCAAGTTTTCTAAAAAGGAATTGTTATTTATGTTATACAGCTATACTGGTTCAACTCCAGGAGATATTAAATAATACAATGGCATAACCTACTCTACAGCTACACCTTGAAAAGGCCTACCTTCTAACAGAACTTTAAAAAAATAATAATATGTTTCTACAGTGTTTTAGTTAGAGACAGAATTTAATTAAAAAATATGAACAATCTGCAGTTGTTCTTCTTTTGTGTTAAATGTTAAATAGGCTGTATTTTGAAAAGTTATTTTGTACATGTGTACTATTTAGGATATGTTAGTATTTAATAATTGGGAGGAGCAAGCTAGCACATTTCGGACCTTAGCCCTAAGGGCTGCATATTAGAAATTTTACACCTTTTTTTTATATATAGAGAGACGTCTCATAATTAATTTTGTCTATTTATTCAATTATTTATAATTACCTTTTAGAGTTGGCCAACGACATATATATTTATTCTTAAAACAAATCCATGGTATTTCATGTTAAAACTTTGTAACTTGTTAATCTTTTTCTGTATAAATTCTGTAATTATTATTAAAAGGGAGGGTTTTTGATTTTTATTTTGGGGAGGGCTTTTAAATTCAATTTAATAAAATATATATGTTTTCTTTTTAAAATCTCAAACTTTTCTTGTATTAAGGGCACATTAATAATTTCTTTTTGTATTAAGGGCATGTAAACTTTTTTTATTTTGGTTAATAAAGCCAAAAATTATATCTATTTCTATGGTTTATTGAGCTAACCTCTAGGTATCCTGTGCATTGTAAGAGATAAGCTGAAATATTCCTACTTTTGGTGATATTTAAATTTAAAGGTAAGTTTTGAACAGTACCAATCTATGTGGCCCAGTATTGCTTCCGATTCCCTATTTAATCGTTTTGTAAGATTGGTACAATAAAAAGTAGTACAAATTATTGTAATTTTTTCATAAATGTAAAAAAGTTTCGTAATTTAGTTCTAAATAGAATTGTATAAAAATATTTATCAATTTCAAATTTATTATTTTGAAAACACCAGTTTTTATTTCATACTACAAGACTGCTAACAAAACTAGGCCTGTTTTCAATAGTAATTTGCCCAAAAATCACATATTATTATAAGAAAGTGTAGAGGATAAATCAAAGAATTGAACTCTATACCTGTACATTATCATTGTAAATTTCATAAAAGTATTTGACTTAGCTTTACTTGAATTACAAAATGAGATGAAACAAATGAAACCTCGCGGCGATAAAGGACATACAAAAAATGACCGTAGGACACCGTGGGAAGTATTGGTACATGGGTTGAGATCACTATCATGACGTTTTAACATCGTTTGTTTTCATTATTTCATAATATTGGAATATGATATGGAACTTAAGTTAACTTATGATACATTGTTAAGTTTGAGTTATTTAAGTATGTAAATATTTAATTGTATGTTGTCCCTCTATAACGCGATATTTTTAGCTATCTTATGCATTAATAACCTAAATAAAACACAGTGCCTCTAAAAGAAACTCTTTATCAGTTAAAGCTCAAGAAAAGAAATAAAAACGAGAACTAGAAATCCCGGAACCGCGGGAATTGTAAATAATGTTTCTCTGGCTAAACCTTGTGCTTACTTCCTTACTGGCACACTATTTTTTACCTAAGCTCAAAACCACATTTATTTGTTATTTCAACGAGCGAGGTCTATTGTTCACAGAACTACTAGTATTACCTTTATAGGAATGCAAAGAATGCAGAAACTGGTGAAAAGGTTTTCAGAACGTTTCATAACAACACAAAAATAATGTTTTAGTTACGTTTGGTGATTGAATAAAGAAATTATATGAAAATTATACCACCAGTTGTTAATGATTTATGTTTGTTAAATCTTATTTTATTAAATTCTTGTATATTTTCTATTCGCCTATATTTAGTCACATTTAGTATTTAGTATATTTAGCCTATATTTAGTAAGACCTAGCGCTAATAGTATAGTATATAAACATCTGGGGCTAAAATTAACAGATTAACATCTGTTTGTAAAACATCTTTATTTTATCTATAATGCATCTATTCGCCTATTCTTAGTGACTTCAAAGGTGGTATATAAAAGAAGTCCAGAGTTTAAATTTTATGGGCATTTTCCCGAGTTTATGCTCTTTTTTGCAGACATAAGACCGAGCGCATTAGATTCCTGACTTTAAAAAAAACCCCTATGTGCAGATTTTCACCGAAATCGTTAGAGCCGTTAGCGAGATCCCCGAAATAAATTTATATACAAATATACAAGAATTGCTCGTTTAATAAGATAAGATTATGCCTTATGTCCTCTGATTTTGAACATTCTAATAAATGTTGTACTGGAGTTTTTATTTTTAATAAAGGAAACTTGAGATTACGCTCGTGTCGCAAAAGTAGGAATCGGCGTTAGACATTATAAAGTTTATTTTTATAATCTGGTTCTTTTTAACCTTTATTCTCATGCTTATATATACGTATAATTTTATTTATTCCTTTTATTATTAATATTAATCTTCATTATGAATAAATTATATAACATGTGTGATAAGGAATGTGGTAGGAGTGCGTGAAGGGGTCTGAACATACTCTAAAAATATCGCAATTTATATGTCGAGGAAGCAAGAGAATAATAAAAATAAAAACCTGTCAACTTTATAAAATGTATAAAATTAACTTTTTTAACGTGTACGTAGTGTTATAATTATATTCGTCACCAATATAAGCTTCTTTGATGGACATTTTTTATAATAACAATAGTAGCAGAATTGAGGTGCCACATAGTGTTTGTTAGTTACACAGTTAGGGTTATATTGTATAATTTTTATCCTACTCTTTTCTTAATTACAATATACCAGATGATTATAAGGTCTAGAAATTCAACTCTACCTTACAATGTTTTTAAAACTTCTAAAGAAAAACTAGACTAAAACTTCGCTGTAGACTAGCTAATGACGAAATTAATCGTTTTACTGACTGATCAAAGAAAATATGGTTAAAAGTTACAACAGAAAGAAAATGTCTTGGCGTTAAGCTCAAGCAATCTAAACTGTCACTAACTACGAGAAGATTAGTTACTACAAGTTGATAAGTTAAATTCTTACAACCGCAAAAAGGATAACACAGTTTTAAGTATTTTGTATAATTTTATCTTCTTACAGTATATAACTTTAACTTTTTAAACTTTTTTACAAAGAAACGAAAAAAATAAAAAAAGTAAGCAGCACTGCCGCATTACTGTAGCCGAATTTTCTTATCCGTGAATAACTAGTATTGAATGCTGGGAGTTTCCTATGAATTTTGTTCCTTGTTACGAGAACCGTACCAAAAATACCTTTGCATAGGGTTATATTAAAATGAATTGCTTTTCGAATGATTTAAATCACAAATTGTATTCGGGCTTATGAATGGTAGAAATTGCGCAATTACCTTACATGGACAATGAAAGAAATCATTTATCGGTAGTTTCCTATGAATTTCGTTCGTTCTTCCTGGAACTGAACCTGAAATACCTTTGCACAGGATTGTAGTAAGTTGAATTGCCTTTCGAATGATATAACTCACAAATTGTACTCCTCAAATCGGATCGAAAAACAAAATAAAGTGTATATGAAAAATCGTACTAGGACCCTTTCACCAAAAAATCTGCAATTTTTAAGCACATTTACTACCACTTATCAATCCGGGAATAAAACATATAAATTAATGAAGTTTTGGTATCGTCTCCAAATGGTTTGAAACGTGTAGAAACGAAGACCTATCCTCCTCCGAATAACCGTTTTCAAGTTGGGTCGAGTGTAACAGCTCTAAATGCGGCTAAAACCACAATGAGAATATAATTATGTAGGCATGAAGCTGGACCCGTAAACTGTCATATATTATACGTACTAGTAAAGTACTTGTCAGCGAATTTCCATAGGAAAAATGAGCTATTGCAGTGGCCTTTATGGTAAGGCCCAAGGTAGCAAATGAGCATAGATCTTGGTCCCCAGAACACGTTTTGGATATGTACGTACATAGGTATATAAGATAAAATAAAACCTGAACACAAAATCTCACAATAAATACGTTTACTAACCTCAAACGCGTTTCAACGACAATGTCGCCATCCTCAGTGATGCACGGGCTACAGTAACTAAACTATAACTGATCTATCAGTGTGACAACGCACCGTATAAATACCTAACCAGAAGGGGCGTACCCTACAGAGGGCGTGTCATAACCTATGTTAAGGCGTTAACCACCGCCTTTTATATAGGTATATAAGTGTATGCACTCTAGCGGCCGCATTTTAAGTTCGATTTGGTCAAAATTTGGTACACATGTTGGTTGTCTACGTCGCTCGGACGAGATCGTTAGCAAAAAAAATCCAACAACCGGAAGCACATTTTTTGACCGGAAGTAACTATTTTTTGAGATTTTTCCTACGAGAATGATTATTTTTAGAGTTTTTCTAAAAATATAATTGTAGGATGTTATTCTGCACATTTTGTTTTTTACGCGACCTTATAGCTCGCTTTGTTCCCCAAAAATTTATCAAAACGTAAAATACCATACAAGTACCCGGTTCAAAGCTATGTGGTGGATTTTACCGTGGGGTTGGCGTGCGAAGCACACAATTCATTATTTATTGAAGATACTCCCAATACAGTAGGTGTGCGAAGGACACAATGCATTGTGTATTGAAGATACTCCCAATATGCCGAATGGCGTGCGAAGCATTTTGCAGCTATTCAGCACCGTCGTAAATAGACCTATTTCCCAAATTGTTGGTTGAAACCCTAAACCAAAAACTTAATTTTGAAAGTTTGGTCAACTCACGTCATCGGTTCAGCTGCGTGGTCGAATTATTTATTTTACTATGTAATGCAAAGTAGAATTTATTAATTGACACCAAATAAAATTATGTATGTAAACCATAAGATTAATTTTGTACATGAATAAAATTTGTATAAACTTAAATGTGTTATGTAAAACTGTGTATAATGTTGGCAGAACTAATTTAGATTGCCTTTTAGCAAAGATGTAAGGGTCCGAGTAAAAAGCCCTTAAAAGAACACGTTATAACTTGGAGAAGCTTGCAAGTTGATGAACAGACCAACTTTAGAAATTGTATTAAAAGTTGTCGGAAAATAAACACGTTCATAGCATTAAAAACATTTGAAACGAATGCTTTGACGAAATGAAAGGTGTATGAGTAATAAATAAAGTGTCCTTGCACCAGCATATCAAGAAAACTTTAGCTAGTAAAGTTTCTTCATTTGAACATTCTTGGAGTATTAAGGTTATGCAGGAACTCAATAAAGTTTTCATGAGACTTCAACACGAGTACGTCATAGTTTGGTATATTTATTTTGTTGGGGTAGGTATCTCATTTGCATACTTAATTTCTCAATTGATTGAAATACGAGTGCTTTGCCTTTCTCATTTGTTACTTGAGAAGCAAAAGTTACGTTTCAGCCCTCTAGCGCATACGAAGTTGAAAGAAACTGTAGGAATTAATTGTGAACTACCTAAGTTTAATCCATTAGACGCCTGTAATCGCAATGTGAGTGCTTTGCGATTACTACGTATCACGACTGAGGCATATTCCAGCTCTATAGAGTCAGAGAAGTTGGAAAGAATTTATGTAGATCCCTTAAAACCAATTATTCGAAATTCGCGTTAAACTTTTTTATTTTTGTACTTAAAAAAATCCGTGGTCACAATTCTGGCTCATCGTTTTTTGTAGCCATTAGAAGTTACAAGAATGTATACGTTTCTTTTTTAGGTTAAGAATGTTTTTAACTATAAATTTAACTTATTTGTATACTCACACTCACAGCTCACATTTCTGTTTGTTTCCTTTTACTTTCTCACTACAATATAGTATAGAGAAAGTATAGTGATCGCAAAAAAATCGATGTTGAGATTTTTGTGGAAATATCCGTTTTGGCACCCCCTGAGTCCAAAAAAAGTGGTTTTTACAAAATATCTGTCTGTATGTCTGCCTGTATGTCTGTATGTATGTCTGTATGTATACAAAGCTAGAGAGAAAACTATTCGATCGATTTCGAACAAATTTGCACCAGACATGTCAATTAGGCCTGAATAGATGCATGAAAAAAGGTTTTGAAATTTTTTTAAAAACAACCCCCTTTTTGGACCAAAAACCCCCAAAAAACCAGTTATTTGTTTATAAAAAAATGACTCTAACGATTTTGATAAAAAATATGCTTATTTGTAGCCCTTTATGTACCCTACCATATGCAAAAAACCACATCTTTCTAAAAATTCTTGTTTAGCTAATAATAATAACTGATTTTTGGGGTTTTTTTGGCCTAAAAGATGGTTGTTTTTAAAAAAATTTCAAAACCTTTTTACGTGCATCTATACAGGCCTAATTTACATGTTTGATGCAAATTTGTTCGAAATCGATCTAATAGTTTTCTCTCTAACTAATAATAATAATATTTATTAGTTACTCTCCTATTGGTCTATTTGGTCCTGGGTCAATCCATATCGAGTCGACCAATTTAATTTGAAAGAGTTACAGACAAATTTTAATTTTTGTAATTTTACTTTCTCACTATACTATAGTATAAAGAAAGTATAGTGATCGCAAAAAATCGATGTTGAGATTTTTGTGGAAATATCCGTTTTGGGACCCAAAGGTGTCCGTCCAAAAAGGTGTTTTTTACAAAATGTCTGTCTGTTTGTATAGCTAAAGAGAAAACTATTCGATCGATTTCGAAAAAATTTTCACCAAACATGTCAATTAGGCCTGCATAGATGCACGAAAAAAGGTTTTGAAATATTTTGAAGAACAACCCCCTTTTTGGCCAAAAAACCACGAAAAAAAAAAACAGTTATTATTTTTTTATAAAAAACTGCTCATACGATTTTGATAAAATTTGGCTTATTTGTAGCCCTTAATGTACCCTACCATTTGCAAAAACCGCATCTTTCTAAAAATTCTCATTTATCTAATAATAATAACTGATTTTTGGGGGTTTTTACCGAAAAGGGAAAGTTTTTCAAAATTTTTCAAAACGTTTTTTCGCCTATAAAGGCCCAATTGTTTGGTGCAAATTTTTTCGAAATCGATCGAATAGTTTTCTCTCTAGCTAATAATAATAATATTTATTAGTTAATCTCCTACTTTATTATCACCTCTCCTGCCCTCCGTACAATTATGAAGTCACAGTGAATCTGTTTAATAATTTCATTAACGTTTATTTTATTTTAAGCCTCTGGATTATTATTCTAAATATATTTATTGTATTTACCTTTTAGGTCTGTTTAAATAATCCTATTTGAATGTTATTAGCTTCGGCCGTTTTATCTACACAGAGACATCATCAGGCTCTCGTCATGAATACAAACTTCACACATTATAAACACAATACACATTTAAAAAATACTAAAGTCACTGATTTTACTAAAAGAGTTACTAAATAATAAATATAATTTTATGGTCCGCATGCATCCTACTAGATTGTCTCTATTGAGTTGTCTTAAAAGTCATTTAATCAGGCGTAGCTAATAACATTCAAATAGGATTATTTAAACAGACCTAAAAGGTAAATACAATAAATATATAATAATTGAAATATGTTTATGACAAAGTATGTGCCAGTTCCTGGTACCGTTTATTTATTTTCTTATTGGTTACGCCGTTTCCCCTCTTTATCAGGCATTATCAAATATATAATTGTGTTTTATTACTTGCATTCATTGATGTGCGGACACACGTGAGTTACAGCTCGCGTAGTTTTTTCAATTTACATAAATGTCCGAAAGTGTTTAGTTATGTTTATGTGTTATTTGTGAATATGATGTGTAGCCTATATGTTTCCATCTAACCAATTGACGCGCATTAAAGGGGCGAACCAATAAAAAAATAAGAAACAAACAAAAAGGACTGTGAGCTGTGAGTATATATATATATATATATATATAAGTTAAATATAGTAAAAAGTAAAAATAACCAGTCGATTTAAGGCAATGTTTTAACCAAGAATGTTTTAAAATTATATTTGTATGGCCGCTTGCTCCCATTTTCTTCCTTGATACACACAATAAATCAAAACGCGAATGAATGAATTTGACTTATTAACAAATGTACATAATTTCAACTATTAGAAAGATATAGTACCCATAAGTATTGTATGGTAGGAATTGTCCAATTTTCATCCTTTAGTAGCAAGTAATTGAAATGCTTTCTTATTCATATACACAAAATTATACAAAGTTTTAGCTCTCTAGTATAATGGAAAGTACTCTAACTAATGATTAGTTATGTTTTAGTCAGTCAGGGGTTTTGTTCCTTGGTTTTAAAATTATTTTATCTAATTTTATTTTTATTGTTCTTTCTTTATCATTCATCTTCGTCGATTTTATTATTATTATTATTATTTTTTGCTAGAATGTGTGCTTCCCACTGAATAATGTAATATACGGTTTTACTTTCCTTGAAGACGTAATCTATACTAATATTATAAAGAGGTAAAATTTATAAGATTTGTGACTTACCGTCTTCAATATTCCTATTCGTCGCTAAACTACGCGACGGCCGGAAATGGCTGAATAGCCGAAACGGCCGTCGTTTAGCGGCGAATAGGAATATTGAAGACGGTAAGTCGCAAATCTTATATAATTAGTAATCAATATTCGGAATGGCCTCTAACAATTGCTACTAGGTAAAATTTGTTTGTTTGTTTGTAATGTAGGGGGTAACCTATGAAACTTATGAACCGATTGAAAAAATAAAAAGATACACTATCCCTGAGTAACATGAAATATAATTCATTTTGATAAAAACAATTTTTATTTTAATATTTGTAAATTTAGTAGGACAAAATTCTTAGGTTAGGCCTAGACTGATGAACCAACGTATATTTCTTGAATGTATTTAAATTCATTACCATAGCAACCAATTGAATAAAATAACAGATAAAACAGCTGTTTGTTCCAATATTTCCATTAACAGCTGATTTCAAACTTTGAAGCAATTCTTTTTTTTTCTAACTTTTAGGTTAGGTTTTTATCAAAGTGTAGACCTGAACCTTGCTCGTTCTTTTAACCTTTATTATAAATACTGATACAAAATATACGAAATAGTTTAATTATTTAACATTATTTAGCATCTTAGCTTTGGGGTTATTATTAATCCTACATCTCTATTATAAAGAAAACATAACATGATTATGAGTGTAGAAGGTGCCAACGGGGTTGGCGTGCGGAGCACGCAGAGGTTAGTTAACCATATTTTACAAAACCTTGAAAGTATAATCCTGTAACAAAGTAGTTACGGCTACCTTCAACTTAAAATATACATTTTCATAGGTTCTGGAAAGTACATATTATTTATTTCATTCCATAAAACAATATATTTAGGACAATATACCGCGTACCCTGATTGCCTACATTAAGTAGATACATTTTGGCACCGTTCCAGATGGCAACGACGACAATTTTATAACTGTATAACTGACCTTCATTTGTTGCAGTATTTTACTGCACGTACATCCCGTCCAAAGTCCGTGTGTTTTAGACAATTTGTTCAATTGTAGGCTGCCCTAGTTCTCCTACCGACGCTTAATTTACTATGAATTCTTTCCGATATTTCCGCACAAAGTACAGTTTAGGTAAGGCGTATTCATTTAGATTGAAGTAATCACAGTTTTATAGATGGTAACAATATTTAATAACACCATTTTAAGAATGGAAAGCAAAGGTAAAAACACTTAATGGATTCACTGATTTTATTAAGCTGGCCCAAAAGATTCCAAAATCTGGGAAAGAGATTTTGCCTTTCTTCACTGATTGCCTCTAAATAATACATTCAAACGATTTCTTGCCTCATATTCGTTTTACCAATTAATACAGAACGTATAAGAAGCGCAACGCTTGTGAAGAATTAGCGCGGCAGCCGTAAGGCAGCGCTGGCTGAAAATTTCCACCCGTCTGTGACTCATCAATTCTCCGCGCTAGGTTTGAGTGAGACAGAGAATGGCTGGCTTATTCTCTGTCTCACTCACACTTGCCGTACCGACGACAGTAGCGCTCTCGCTACCTAGCGGCTGCCGCGCTAAGCTTGCCAGATTCAAACAAAACTAAGCTGAATCTTTAACATGGGCGTTGCGCTTCTCATAAGTTCTGTATTCATTGGTTTTACCGTTTGATTTTTGTGTTGTCCGTGTCTGTTAACGTAAACATGTGTTTAATGTGATATTTTAATACTGGTTTTGTGAAGTAATCTAAAACAAAACAAACTTGATGCATTGGATATGAAGAAGACGTTGTAACGCCGAAATCGGTAATATTTGGATTTTGAAGGTGATACAGATACTTAATTAGTCTCTTCAATAAATGAATATATTACATATTTTAATAATATGTTGATACTTGCTTGATTCGTGATTGTTTGTACAAAAATATATATAGTTACATTTACATACATAGATGGACATAAAATATTGGATGTTATCTATATACGGCTGAAGTAGAGAAGTGCATCAATATATTTACACTAAAATATGATACATCAAACTTTTATAGTATTCAGATTTAAATATAAAACTTAGAAGAATATATATTGAACATAAACAATAGTTTTACTTTCTCAGATAATTTCGGGAGTTGGTTACATAATTCTGATGGCTTATTAGGGCCTACGTAATATTTGAGCTACGTAGGAACCGAAGCATTATATTGAGGTGTTTTGATGTGAGAAGTATTGTAAGGCAAGCGGTTCCTTTTTCATGTGTGACCCTCATACAATCTATATATATAAAATCAAAATACCCCTCACTGACTCACTCATCACGAAATCTCAAAAACCACCGAACGGATTGAAATGAAATTTGGTATGTAGCTTCCTCTAGGGCCGTAGGAGCTCGCTAAGAAGGGTTTTAAAAAATTCGAAACTTTAGGGAGGTGTTCAAAGATACTAAAAATCCTATAAGATTTTTTTTATAGGCGAAAACCTTTGTGGTTATCATCGCCATAAGAAATACATAGTATAATATATTTATTGATATATTTTTTTAGTTAATTTACATTTAACTTTGATTTGTCTATCCGTGCAAAGCCGGATCGGGCCAGCTAGTTCTACTTGATAAAGCCATAGGATCGATGTCAATACCAGAGACAATATATGCAATAGATTTAACAACATCTAGTACCATAACGAATAGTAAAGAAATATTATATTTTTTTGAAAGTGCAGCAAGTGCCATGAGTATAAAAGTAAATGGAGAGAAATTATAAACCCTGGCAACAAGAAGGGACGGAAGAACCATAAGACCACTAGAAGTGGAAGAGTTTTTGAGGAGGTAAAGGAGTTTAAATACACAAGGTTTCAGAGATAGGGTGTCTCTTACAACTCAGGACAATTATGTGAAAGGAGATAATAAGTCAGCGTTCTAGAGCTCGTTGTTATGCGGCTGAAAAGTAGAAATGTTTCTAGAGTATCAAAAATAATCCATACATATCATAAAATCGTGTTTGTCTGTCTGTTTGTGTTAGCATTAACTGCGAACGGCTTAATGTATAAAGTCGTATGGGGTTTGAGTGATTAGTAGCATTTCTTCGGGAAGGTTTGGGAGAAATCCACATTCGAAAAAGTCCATTCGTTCAAACGTTGTGACGTCATTAGTGACCAGAGACAACTATTTCGCCCTCTTTTGGGTACATTTATTCTTATAACTTTAGGCTGGTAGCACGTACATTCCATTTGAGATACTCATTGGATTTAGCTCGCCGAGTTCTTTTAAATTACCACTGAGCCGATTGCATAGGTTGCATGGTTTAGGAATTCTTTTTAAGTGTACGTTTTTCTTATGCTTTTTGGTTTACTGACTTTTAAACAGCGTAGTTTTTTAAATGTATGTTTTAGGAAAATCTGAGACACATTGGCCATTGGAAATTGAATTCTCTACAACTTGACATGTTGAAATTTCTTTCTCCGGCGTGATTTAAGAGGCAAACAATGCAAATAACGTTGGGTAGTTTTTGTTGATAGTTTTGCTCTAAGATATTTTCGGCCGTACATTTTGAACAGTTTGTCCGAAACAAGTATCGTCGCGGGCACAGCAAGTGCTGTTCAAAATTGAGCTAAGATATGAAATAGTATATATTGCAATGAAACTGAGTGATCACTAAAAGAAGTAGAGAACATTGAGATATAGACAAAGCCTGTTAAAGTAGGAAACCTCTTCAGAATCAGAACAAGCGAAGAGTTACGGAATTCATATCGAGAAAAGATTTCGTTGCAACGTAAATAAACGGTACCAGAAAGTGGCACATATTTTCTCACAAACATATTTAAATTATTAAACAGATTCACTGTGACTTCATAATTGTAGGAGAGGTGATATTAAAGGAGGAGATTAACAGCTAATAAATATTATTATTATTAGCTAGAGAGAAAACTATTCGATCGATTTCGAACAAATTTGCAAAAAATACGTCAATTAGACTTGTATAGATGCACGAGAAATGGTTTTGAAAATTTTGAAAAACAACCCCCTTTTTGGCCAAAAAACCCGCAAAAAACAGTTATTATTATTATTAACATTAAACGAGAATTTTTAGAAAGATGCTTTTTTTGCCTATGGTAGGGTACATTAAGAGCTACAATAAGGCACATTTTATCAAAATCGTTAGAGTCGTTTTTTATAAAATTAGAATAACTTATTTTTTTGGGGTTTTTTGGCCAAAAAACGGATATTTCCACAAAAATCTCAACATCGATTTTTTTGCGATCACTATACTTTCTCAATATCATGGTATAGTGAGATAGTAAAAGTAGGACGACTACAAGTCTTTGAGAGAAGAGGACTAAAGAGAGAGAGAGAGAGAGAGAGAGTTGGATGGGCACCTGAGAGAAAGAAGGAAGAGGTAAGACAAGATCACGATTGAGGTGGCTGAAAGATAAAGTTCGGAACCATCGATAGAGAAGGCCTTACGGGGAGAAAAGAGTAATCTAGATATGCTGTTTTTGGTTTTAATTTATTGCTTTTCCTTTATCTTTTACAGTTGTTTACTTTGAAAGTAATTAGTTGACATTTTGAATTTATCACGTTAATCTTTGCGTGGAAGAGAAGGGTATTAATGTGTTTGTTTTAAAGAATAGTGTTAGTTGGTTTTAATTTATTGTTCACCTTTGCTACAGGGAACCTTTTAAATTTCAAAAAGGAAATTGGTTACAATTTCAAATAAATTACACATGCTTGGTTTCGTTAATGGGACAAGGGAAATTTCGATTTGTTTGAAAAATGACCCGATGTATATGCCAAAAAAACATAAACGAGCAAATCAGCTTGTATAGTAAAATCAGGAAATTCCCTCTACTATTAAGTTCGGAATTCTAAACAAACAAACATGTTTCATGGATATTGGGAACACGTTATTGTGCATGTCCTTCAATCTAATTTGATTTCAACACGCAACTGAGATTTCGTTCAATCTTTAGGGCCTAATCAGAATTACTTATATTAAAGGTATTTATCACTCTTACACCATTGTTCAGAAGGTTTTGATATTTTGTGAATAGCTTTTCATTGACGAATATTTCTGATTGTAATTACAAACGCAGTTCCTTTTTAAAAAAAAAAAAACGCCTTGCTGTTTTGCACTTTAAGGCTAATGAAGACGGGACCTACAGTTTTACGTGGAATCCGAACCACAGCCAATGATGTCTGTTAAGAAACCATTTAGAAAATTATTAGGGGTCAATGGGAATTGGACCTGGAACTTTTCCATTGATGGTTGCCATGACGATTGATAAAGCTTTCACACCTTAACAACCATGGCCATCGTGGCACAAACGCAGTTCCTTAAACCTAGGAATCTTATACTTCAAACAATTTTAAATATTTAATATAAAATATATATTTTAAAACTTGAATTTCGATTTTTACTATACCATTGTATTTGGATAACCTAATAGAACTCCGATCCAATGCATTATTTCAATCCACTGGAAATTCGACTTTTTTGGCGCTATCTATTGGGGAAATGACGGAAGCTGTTTGAAACACCAATGCTACCAATGATTTCTCCCTAGCGCTACCTCGCGGCGCGATCATGCACTATTTTCGTGACAACGTTTTTAAATATCTGGAACTACTGAACTGATTGAAAAAATAGTTTTACTAATAAAAACTTAATTTTGATTTAAGGGTTAAAACAGGCCTAAACAATAAATATTTATTGTTATACTTTCCTTACAGCTAGAGAACTGACATTTTTTACATTTATTTCTTACGAGATACATAGAAAAAGTAAACTAGATTTGCATTTTGTCGCGTGCTTTTAAGTGGTGAAAATGGGATAACAACCTCTAAAACAATACAAATTAATTGTTATACTTATTTTCCTTAAAGTTAGATTTATTTTTGACAAAGTACATAGAAAAAGTAGCATAGACATTTTGTCGTGAGCTGCACCTATAAAATTTTTTTAATTGTTATTCTTTCCTTAAAGATAGATAATAAACCCTTAATAAAAATAAATTTAAAAATAAGAAACCACTACGTTACATTTTAATTAAAAATAAATATAATTTAATAGTAAGCCTATTAACTTATAAAATAATCTGTTTGCATTTGCTTCGACGCGAGTCACCGCGGGGGTTGACGAGCGAAGCAAGAACGGGGCGGAGCCCACTAATATCAAATATTTTGATGTTTGAATCATGATAATTTTGGAGAAAGAAGTAATATTAATCCAAATATAGCTGTACAGAAAATCTCCTTTACAGTGATGCTATCTCATCTCATCACTTACACATATAAAGTTTCAGAATTGTAAATTAAATATCTTAAATACTGACTATAAATACTTGGTAGTTATTTGTTATTGTTATTAATATTTCCAAACTGCTTTCACTTGTTTGGTTTTTCATTACTGATTAAAAAGATATATTTATTTGGTTAATGTAAAAATAATGGTAATATGCAAACGAAAAAATAATTTGCTTGGTACTAAAATGTATACATCCAGTTTTATAAATGTTAAATAAAAACACAAAACTATTAAGGGTATTGACGAAATACCCTAGATTTCCCCTAATCTAGATATCCCTTCAATCTAATTTTATTTAAACATGCAATTGTGATTTAGTGAACTAATTAGTGATCGCCATAAACTAATTAGAAGAATAAAATTATATTTACATTAAAATAATTTATTACGTTTATCTATTCTAATATTATAAAGAGGTAAAATTTGTTAGTTTGTATGTATGGGGTAACTTCTGAACTACTGAACCGATTGAAAAAATAATTTTATTAATAAAAAGCTACTCTATTCCTGAGTAACGTAGGCCAGAATTCATTTTGATAAAAACATTTTTTTCGAATATTTGTAAATTTAGTCGGAAAAAATTCACAGGATGTGAATTGGACGTTAAACTCATACATAGCGTCTGACAGCTGTAATATCAATAATTCGACCACGCAGCTGGACCGCTGACGTGAGTTGAGCAAATTTCCAAAATTAAGTTTATATGCCTATGTTTTAGGGTTTCAACCAACAATTTGAGAAATAGGTCTACTGACGAAGGTGTTGAACAGCTGTTTGTGTGTACGCAATATATTAGTAGAGTTTGTTTGCGCCTAGTGGCCTCGCGAGTTTGCACCACTTGGCTTTGAACCGGGTACTTTTATGGTATTTTAAGTTTTGGTCGATTTTGGGGGAACCAAGCGAGCTATAAGGTCGCGTAAAAAACAAAATGTGCAGAATAACATCCTACATTTATATTTCTAGAAAAAACTCAAAAAAAGTTTTATTCTCGTAGTAAAAATGTCAAAAAATAGTTACTTCCGGTCAAAAAACGTACTTCCTGTGGTTGGATTTTTTTGGCTAACGAACTCGTCCGAGCGACGTAGACAACCAACATGTGTACCGAATTTGAACCAAATCGAACTTAAAATGCGGCCGCTAGAGTGCGAACACATATATAAATATTTATATATATGATATAGCTCTAAGGTTTTTATTAATCTTACACCTTTATTATAAAGAAAACATAGCTTATATGCATATGGAAAGTTCCAACGGGATTGGCGTGCGGAGCCAACCTGATAAATTAGTAAGGATTCAGTATGAGTTTGCAAGTTTATGAAACTATTTTTTTCAAATCTGGAAATACTATTTGTATATTTATTTACTAAACGTAATTGTTAAAATGTTATGTTTACTACACTATGTTCAACTGCCTACTATTGCACACTTAAATTATTACAGAACCAACCACTCACCTTGAGAATGAAGTAATCTCATCTTTTTAGCTGTAATCCAAATATAGCCCGCAGAGAGATTCCCTTTCCGTTGATGCTATCTTATATTATTATTTACTTTTGTTATAAACCCTACTTCATCAAAAGTCTTGGGAAGGCCAGTCTAATATAACGAAACTGAAGAGTAAAATACTAACTCGTTATTTTAATTCATTATTACTTACCAATATTACCAAATTTAGTTACAATTATTTTCAAATAAATTACACTTGTTTAGCCATTTACTATGTTGCTTAGGAAAGAGTTAGTTATGCGTTTGAAATATTACCTGATAATGTGAAAACAAACAAATCATTGCTGGTAATAAAATCAGATATTCCCTGCCGCTAGAATACAACCCCAACACGATTGAAGGACATTGGGGACACAATAATGCTGTAAACGTTTTCTTTTAATGAAATTTAATTTAAACAGGCAAATGAGTTTCCGTTAAAACACCTGAACCCAACGAATCAGAAGTATCAAATAAAATTGTATTTGTATTAACACGTTCACTGCTACGCAAATTTCGTATTTCCTATGCTAGGAGGTGATCTTTTATTTTTTATATTTATAGCCTAAATAAGTAGAAATTACTTTATTTTTTATTTTTGAACCTTTCTACGTAATAATCACTAATAACACATAGGATTAAAATTGGCGTATGAATCACGCAATGCTTTGTGTATTGAAAACTCTCCCAATAAGGGGGTTGGGCAATGCATTGTGTATTAAAAATACTCCCAATACGGGGGTTGGCGTACGAAGCACGCAATGCATTGTGTGTTTGCCGCTTCTCATACTGTTCAGTGTCAAGCTCACATGTGCGTCCTTAACAGTGAACGTGTGAAAGAAATGTATTACTTGACGAAAAATTAAAGTTTTTGAACACTTAATTTCAACAAACAATAAAAACTCTCTCAAAAAAAATTTAAAGTTCGGTATTAAATGCTTTTTAAAATGTTTAAATCATATTTAAAGTTTTACTAAACGTACTCTATACAGTGTTATAATTATTGCAATGTACATGTATAAGGATTGTCCTTCAGTTAGTATGCCTCTGAGAATATTTGATTTTTGTAGGTACATGATGTATTACTAACCTTAAAAGAGAGAAGCAATTTCCTTTAAGAAATAATAGAAAAGCCTGAAGAGATAATCTCCTTCCGTTGTAATATCTTAGAAACTGTAAAACCTATTCATAAAATATGTACATAATAATAGGCATATCAAAGTGAAGCTAACTAAGCAAATGCTGACTGGTAATTTTAAATCCTCTCCCAAGGAGAGGGAGCAATTAATTAACAATCCGTTTATATGCTTTTATAAACAGCAATTGATTTTTCCACATCTTTAACGGAATATTGTATTAATATTTTAAAATACAATGTAATTATTATTACAGTAGTGTAGCTCTTTTTTACTTGTTAATTGTTAACAAAATTACCAATTTTCCTTTCGGCAATCCTGTACCGAAAGGAATTGTAAACAAATGATTAATTAGTGTTAAATGTGCAAACCTATTGATTATTATTACCATTTTACATTTTTTCTTTATGTCTTTATTTTACCAGGGAGATGAATTGTGACTTAAATTTACTAACTTTACTATGATATTAACGTAGATTGAATGAAAACCAATATGTTATTTCTATACCTCAATAACTGGCTTAGTAAAATTTAAAAAAAGAAAGCAGTCGCTGGACTACCGCCAGAAGTGAAAACTGTAATGAATATAAAATCGTTGGTCATATTGGTTTAATCTGAAATTTTATTATTTTAACACTACCAAGTAAACTATTTTAACACAACTTGCAAAATAAGGCAGCACAATGTTCATTTCAGAGGCATTACCAAGTAAACTATTTTAACACAAATTACGAAATGAGGAAGCACAATGTTCATTTCAGAACTATTACCAAGTACACTGTCTATTTTAAAACAACTTACGAAATGAGGAAGCACAATGTCCATATCAGAGGTATTACCCAAGTAAACTATATACTGTACTCTGCTATATTCACATGCTGTACACTATATATAGTACAGCGTGACGGAATAAAGCGTGACGGAAAAATGCGCGGTGTGCCTATAGAATAATAATAATTCGACCACGCAGCTGCACCGCTGACGTGAGTTGAGCAAATTTCCACAATTTAGTTTATATGCCTATGTTTTAGGGTTTTAACCAACAATTTGGGAAATAGGCCTGCTCACGAAGGCGTTGAACAGCTGTCTGTGAGTACGGAATATATTAATAAAATTTATTTGCGCCTAGTGGCCTCGCGAGTTTGCACCACTTGGCTTCGAACCGGGTACTTTTGTTGTATTTTACGTTTTGGTCGTTTTTGGGGGAACCAAGCGAGCTATAAGGTCGCGTAAAAAAACAAAATATGCAGAATAACATCCTACATTTATATTGTAAAAAAAACTCTAAAAAAATGTAATTCTCGTAGTAAAAATCTCAAAAAATAGTTACTTTCGGTCAAAAAACGTACTTCCGGTTGTTGGATTTTTTTTGCTAACAAACTCGTCCGAGCGATGTAGACAACCAACGTGTGTATCAAATTTAAACCAAATCGGACTTCAAATGCGGCCGCTAGAGTGCGAACACATATATACACTATATATATGAATTTTAATGACACCCCAAAACTTGTTCTGGGGACCATGATTGGTGCTAATTTGCTACTCCCGACCTTGGGTCTCACCATAAGGGCTACTGCAATAGCTCATTTTTCCTACGGAAATTCGCTAATATGTGAGGTGCGTTTTCACTTCAATAATATCAGTTCATTGTAGAAATGTATAAACATTTCAAGATGGTAACAGCCACTTATAAAAGACCTTTGTATACAAAAACGAAGTATACACGATACCTTGTTGTTAATATTTAATTTATTTTTAAATTGCCAAACTTGCGTAATAAAGAGAGAGATTTATTACTTCCGAGGAAAACTAACCGAGTGTTCTGGGACCAATTTTTCTTCTGTTTTTCTAATTAGTTGGGCTCAGATGATTTATATTAAGGCTGTAGAATGTGCATATTAAACATAAAAAAGACTTCGAGTTTTTAAATACAGATTTAAAATCGGAAAACATTTTAATAAAAACAAAAAGCCTAAAACGAAAACAAACGATGAACATTTATTAGAATAAAGGTAAATTTATTGTTGAACACCTGTAAGTGAGGCAAACGTGAAGCCATCTGTTGCACATTGCAGGAATTATCGATCAGCCTTCACGCCATCGAGCTTAATTTATCGTACAAACAAAAACACGTTATAGTCGTAAATACAAGCTTACAAGTTTTATCTCCTTTGGAATATTTATTTAATGTCGAAAGTTTTTTTAGTTGCAGTATTTTGTCTTCAAGCGCGATGAAAGATTGAGTCAGATTATCACTGAACGATATTGTTTTACTAAATCAAATGTTTGCGTAAATAAATAATTGAATTTTTAGAAATACTATAAAACATGTGTAGCCCAGTCGGTATAGATTAAAACTACCAGTAATTTGCAATACGGCTGAGTTTTTTTTTATAAGTACCTTAAAGAATGTAGATTAACATAAAAAAAAGTTTACCAGTCTATCGATTTCCCAAAGTCGAAAAAAAATCGATTATCATTTTTTTTCGATTATTCTTAATATTTCGAGCTGGGATGAAAATAGAGAAAAATAAAAAATACCACCGTGTAGGGGAGGTATTTTTAAATAAAAAAGGTCATATGTATTTATTTCCTCTGAGCAATGGTTTGTCTGGAAAATATTCTATAATGCAGGTATGTATTTTGCAGCAGGGGAAATCACTATAAGTTGAAATCTCATTCATATATGAAGCGTTGGGTCATTCTAAATTGGCCGAATTTTAATATATCGAATTGAAACTTGACATAGGAGATAAAATATATATTTTAAACATTTATGCTGAGTGTCAGCTTGTTATCTTGAAAATTACCCTATCTAGAGCCACTTGACTTATCTATGGGTTTCTCGATTTTAGGAGTGCCGGACCCACGAACTAATTTTAATCGGCTCCAGTTTAGAAAATTTTCAAAATATCAACCTGAAAGTTTTTTTACAAGTTAATTATAAATTATATATTCAAACAATAAACCTTTTTCATTGTTTACTTTTAAAAGCACAAGTAAATTAAAAAAGTATAATTTTAGACCTTTTTAGATTTTTCATCAAAACGCTTGAGTTGATCAGCTGCAGATTAGTCATTTTTTTAAATATAGTTTTTAAAATAATTATAGCAAAAAAAAATTGTATTTGTAACTTCTGTACCAATTTTTAAATCGATATGTTCAAAAATGTCTAAAATGGAGTCGTTGAATCCAAAAGTGTTATAGTTAAAACGAGATTGGTAAAACAGAAGACTATTAATTTTCAAGCGCCTTTTTTTAAAAAATAACAACAACAAAATTGTTTACACTTACTAAGAATATTTATACTGGTGTATTCAACTTGTAAAACGAATTTGATGTTGATATTACAAAAATTGACGAAACTGGAATAGATTAAAATAGTTCGTGGGTCCGGTACTCCTAAAATCGAGAAACCCATTGATAAGTCAAGTGGCTCTAGATCGGGTCATTTTCAAGATAACAAGCTGAGACTCAGCATAAATGTTTAAAATACATATTTTAACTAATATGTCAAGTTTAAATTCGATATATTAAAATTCAGCCAATTTAGAATGAGCCAACGCTTCATATATGAATGAGATAACTTTTAGTGATTTCCCCTGCTGCAAAATACATACCTGCATTATCGATTTTTTTCCAGACAAACCATTGCTCGGAGGAAAAAAGTACATATGACCTTTTTTATTTAAAAATACTTCCCCTACACGGTAGTATTTTTATTTTTCTCTATTTTGATCCCAGCTCGAAATATTAAGGATAATAAAAAAAAAATGATAATCGATTTTTTTCGACTTTGGGAAATCGATAGACTGGTAAACTTTTTTTTATGTTAATCTACATACTTGAATGTACTTAAAAAAAAATTAGCCGTATTGTAAATTACTGGAACTTTTGGTCTAAAATTACCTCTACCGACTGGCCTAGTGATAACACATAGATTTATATTTATAACTATTCTGTTCTCTGCCTTTAAATTCACTATTCAAAGTTTATTGCCTCAAATTGAAGGAAAATACTGAAATTTGTAAACAAATTAGGCCTATAAATAGTAAAATATGACCTATTTAAAATACACAGTCAGGTGGAAAATGTTCATTGTTGGTTTACTATTTACTCTAAAACCTCTAAATTGGCAAGGCAGTGGAATTTCCATAAACAGCCGATTTCATGCTCTGACATAAACTTTACTACTAATTTATATGTTAAAAACGTCTATTCGTACAATATTTATATGAAACCCAGCCAAACGGATCATACCATACACTCCAGTTCAGATCACCCAATATCCCACAAATTGGCCGCTTACCATAGTTTAATATACAGACTGTCCCAAAAGTCCCGGACCGGTTTAATAACTCCTAAACGAAACTAGCTACAGTAATAATATTTCAGACATGACTCCTGGCTACAAAAAACTATTTTTTGAGTTGTTAATCACTATTGCCCCTTCCACCAAAAATCAAATTTGGGGGGTTTGCCCCAAATTTTTAAATGTAAACCCCTATCGAGTGACCGATCATTTTAAAGGTCTCATTGAGTTAAACGCAACAGCGCAAATCTGAGGTCGATATATTGCTCCTGTCCAAAATGGCTGACCTTTTAGTGTTTCTTATGGTCATGTAATTTAAAATTGACCCCAATTGGTTGTATTAAACATTTTTATTATTTTAAAACAAAGTAAAAAATAATCATCATCAATATTGTTATTCTTTCTGATTCACTTAGTGACATAATGAATTATACTTAAAAAGTAAATGTTCATACACTGATCAAAGTAAAAAACTATTATTAGTTTGCCAAATTATTAGTAATAAATGTAAAAATTAACGCTGGAAAAATTAGACAACATTATTCTAAGACACAATTTCATAACTGAGCTATAATATCCAATGCTGCAGGTATTGTTTTGTTGATGCGGGGTTTTCCAGCAATGATAAGGATTAAGGCATGTCATAACTAACTTAAAGTAGAAGAGTCCAAAAATGTTATCTGTTTACAATTGTTAAAGGGCCACCGGTGTTTATTACAACTGAAAAAGTAAAATATCTTAAACCTGTAAATGTGTTTACTTTGTATACGATACAAAATGTTCAATTTTAAATTACATGACCATAAGAAACACTAAAAGGTCAGCCATTTTGGACAGGAGTAAGATATCGACCTCAGATTTGCGCTGTTGTGTTTAACTCAATGAGACCTTTAAAATGATGGGTCACTCGATAGGGGTTTACATTTAAAAATTTGGGGCAACGCCCCCCAAATTTGGTTTTTGGGGGCAGGGGCAATAGTGACTAACAACTCAAAAAATAGTTTTTTGTAGCCAGGAGTCATGTCTGAAATATTATTACTGTAGCTAGTTTCGTTTAGGAGTTATTAAACCGGTCCGGGACTTTTGGGACAGTCTGTATAGATTAAACAATGTTCCTTTGAGCGAAGAAAGATGCCGCATTGAGCTGAACACCATTAAATTTATAGCATTGGTAAATGGATATGATACGTCAATTATCACCAAATTAAATAACAGGTACTCCAACAATAAAAAGAGAAAGAACATTGAACATGTCAAAAAGGAGCCATACATAACTATGAAATATAATAGGGACATGCATTACCAAACAAAATCAATTAAAAAAAAAAACAAGGGTACAAGGTGGCTTACAAAACTGACAACAATTTAAAATCTTTGTTGACTTAAAGGGTCAACACCGTTAATAAATTTGATATGACTGAGGTATATAGGATTAATTGTAATGACTGCCCTAAATATTAGATTGGACAGACGGGACGACCTTTCCGAACGAGATTTAAGGAACACATTCCTTCCAGTTCGAGACTAAACGCTGCAAAATCGAATTTCGCTGAACATCTGATTAATGAGGATCATTCCTACACTGATATAGAAACAAATATGGAAATATTGAATTGTTGCATTGAACAGTCTGGAGGCCCACCATATTTATAATAGCCGCAAAAAGGATAAAGATAAATTATTAAATGACCAAATACAATGCCAAGGAAACTTAATATTTGATTTAATAGATAAGATTTCTCCCCCACGCCAGGCGCGGATCCAGGGGAGGGGCAAAGGGGGCAATTGCCCCTCCCGAACTCCGAAACAAAAATGTTACGTGTCTTGTTACATTCTGATTTCTACCGGGAAAATGCGAGATTAACGCATAGAAAAATCGATCGGGAAAGCAATCGATTCCGAAGTTTGTTTCTTGCTTACTGAAGTTGAATCGGTTGGTTCACCGTTCTGACGATGAATTGCGCACGTCGCGTCAAGCTTCTTTTTCGGCTTAAAGTAACTTATATTATAGTAAAATTTTTAATCTCTATTTTTCTTAGCTCTTTTGGCTAGTTGTTTACTTCAAAAACAGATCAAGTTTTCTAATATGATGGTGTATTTTAGTTGTATTTTTGCTTGATATTTTATTGAGATATAGTTTTGAACTAATATGAAACAAACTTTAAAACTGACATCTTTCTATTAAAAAAAAAAAGCAGAAGACATCAACAGGTAAGCTTCCTCTTTATTCTGACACAGTTGTTCACGTACATATAGGCGATAGGCCGATATTTACGTACCTTAATCAAATTAAGCACTAGTTTTATTTTTAATGTTTTGTCCAAATAAAAAATCCTTTTGTTAGTTCAGCATTTACTTTACGTAATAAATTAAAACTATTAAAAAGTTAATAATGAACAATGCAGGATATTAACAAATAATAAAATCACTAAAAATCTAACCTCCGATAGTTGCGGAAGTAATAAATAAAATATTATATTGTAGGCGTGTAGGCCTACGCACGTTTTAATTTGTGAATAAAATTGAAATCCGAAATAGATTTGTTGAATTTCATTAAAGTCAAAAGTATTGTATGGTGAACAAATATTGTTCTCACTCGCAATAGGTTATTATAGGCCTAAGTGATAAGTTACATCGTGTCCCAAAATCAGAATTTTACTCATCAGAGGTCGTCACAAAAAGTAATATTTTTTGGTAAAAAGTGTAATATTTTGACATATTTAATACAAGCGAGAGTAAGATCTCAAGCAAACAATCAAAAGTGCGGTGTACGAAGGCCGATGCCAAACCAAAGTTTTTAGACATCAGTAAATACAAAAATAAAGAATTTAACAAATAAAACATTGTTGACAACCAAAATATTTCCATTCAAATTCAACGTTTTGCATTAATATTTTTTTATATTTTGTGCAAACCCACCAAACCTACCAGTTATTTTGCATACCTGGGAAGTATTGCCCCCTCCCAGATGAGGTCCTGGATCCGCCACTGCCCCACGCTGCTACTGACTGCCAGTTTGAACATATCTTTTACAGTTTGTGATATGAAAGACTTGATAACAGTCGCATACTGTGACTCGAATAAATTCAACAAGTGTTTTAAATGTTTCACCAAGTGTCGTTTTATGTTTTTATTTGTTTATGTGTTAAATGGTATATTAATCTGTTAATAAGTGTAACTGTGCGAAGTGTGTTTTTGTGTATTCGTTCTGATGATGCCTGAAAATGAAAAGGTGAACAGCTGTAAACGATTTAAAGACTTCTAAAAGGATTGCTAAGGCAATATTATTATATATAATAGCAATCGGATATGGCTACAAATACAATCCTGTTATACCATAAACTTGATTAGTTTATTGAGTCATTTAATACTATTCCTACATTTTATCTTTTAGGTTATGATTATTCCTCCATCTTTAAGAAATATAATATGTATGTGGAGAAAGAAAGTAGTTTGACGTGGATAGCATGTAAATGATTCCCTTAGGGGAACTGTAAACAAATAGTTTTGAAAATTAGTTGCACCCAATTGCTATATAAATGAATTGATTCAGTTCACTTGAAGTAAACAATAAATTTTTATCTTGAAAGACATTACAGAAATAAAAAAAAATAAAAAACAATTTATTGAAAAAATTGTGTGCTTGAGACCACACGGGAGAAGTGTAAATTTATCTGGCAATATTCTGACGAATATAAAATATATTATGGAAATTATTTTGTGTTATTAAGCTGGACATCTGAATCAACTGTCTATCTGTTATTTTATTCAATTGGGTGCTATGGTAATGAATGTAAATACATTCAAGAAATATGTGTTGGTTCATCAGTAATAGGCCTAACCTAAAATTATTTTGCGTGTTTAATTTATATTTATGTATTTCTGATGCATTATATTATACAAATATTAGCTTTCTGTACTTCTTCAACATTTAAACTTTAACTGTGGCAAATTTCATACTCCTTCGTCCACGTAATTTTCGTAACAAAGTTTTTTCTTCACGTACTATATATAGTAGAGCGTGACGGAATAAAGCGTTTCAAAAAATGCGTGACGGTAAAATCCGATTCACGCCAGCAAACATTTTTTGGACGCGTTACTCCTATATAAGTTTACACTTCAATAACGGCTATCCTAACTTTATTATTGAGCAAGCCATTAAAAAAAGTGCACAACAATTAATAGGCCTAAAAAAATATCGGAAAACAGAAAGCCACTGAACACATTCCATATACAAAAGGCGTTTCGGAAAAGATCAGATGAATTAATACGTAATTCTCAGTGTTTAAAAATTCCAAAAAGATTAAGAATTGTGTGAGTAAAGTAAGACCAAAACATAATAATGTGGATAGTAAGGATATTGTTTATAGTTTTTGTGCCAGTGTGGCGTGACGTATGTGAGACAAAAAACGTATGTGTCGCATGTTATCTCAGAGCATAAGAAATGCATTTCTGCAGGTGTTGTTATAGCTCGAAGATTGCTGAACTTGTTATTGCTAACAACCGTGGCCTTTGTTGGGACAAGGGGTGTATTTTACTTAAAGAGAATAATTGGAGAAAAGGGTATTTAAAGAAATAGCGATTATGTATGGAAGAAGAAACTGTATTTCTCAGCCTAGTTCAAACCATTAGTGCGGTGGATTTACCCTTAATTCGAAATGAAGTAAATAGATTTTTTGACAGGCCCATTAAGGAAATTGATAACGTAAACGGAGTGGGGGTTGTTTTTAGGAATTACCATTAATCGAGCCTTCAGTTATCCCAGTTTTAAGCTCTCTTAGAAGCTTAGGCGTAGGACTAGGTTTTGTTTATACCTGAAGACACGAAGTGTTAAAAATCTTCGCGTAACGTCGTGTATAATTTTAAAATATCGTTCACAGTAGGCCCTACTATGTATATTGTTTGTGTATGTGTTGTGCTTCTTATTGTTTTGACGTGAAATACATTTCTAAAATTGTTTAAAATCACTACGGTACCTGGAGAACTTCTTTTTAATCCATATGGTTAGTGAAATTCATTATACATTTTTAACAAACAAATAATTTTTCAATTAGATTAAACGTGTATTCATAAATATGTGATGTATTGAATAACATACATTTTTTGAGGCCGAAAGAAATTCCTACTTTGCCAAGGTTAACCTTATCTGAGTTAAAAGGAAGTAATGTCCGTGATATCAACATTAATCTAAAAGTATTAAACTCCGTGTTACCACGCAACTAGATGCACAGATAAAAGCACCACAGTTACACATAATAACACAGGTTCATCAAAAGTTCTATATTTATGTTATTAAATTATGTGCTATAATATTATATTAATAAATAGTGTATTTCTGAACCTATACTATATAGAAAACATGCACTCTATGTACATAGAAAAACGTTTGTGTTTGTTCCCATGCCTTTTACTGAACTACTTATCCGATTAATACGAAACTTGTATTTTACTGTTGCATTTTGAATAAAGCCTTATTTTACTATCGTGCTTCATTCGAAATAATAAAATGAAGTAAGTCGGCAATAAAAACGACTGAAAGTTCTACGAAATTATATGTCTATTGGTTCTATTGTCCGGAGGAATGTAGACAAAATGTAGAGAAATATTAATTATTTTAATTATATTGACTTTTCTTGCCTAAAGACCACAAAAAGGGCTTTAGTATTTTGTGCTTGTTTTAAGGGGAGTCGGCATTACTTTTTGGTCAAAAGTGCAAAATATTATTTTAGTCCAAAAAAAATCTCCTATTTCTCCTGTTTAAGAAAGGATATAAACACTAAGTATGAAAAAATAATATATATATATGTATAACTAATAAAATTAGTTACAAATCTCATGTACTTAAAAAAAATAGCTGATAAAGAGACCAAAGAAGAAAACAAGAGGAATAGAATGATTGTTAAAGAAGATAAGGAAGTTGAAAATTACTGTCCTGGTGGATTTTGAAGTGTCAAATGTTTAAAATCGTTTTTCCGAAATTTTAGGTTTTTAACTTTAGGTACATTTATTTCTAGAATTATGATACCTACAAACCTGATATTTTGCACACACATTTTATACTACCATACCAGATTTAACATGTACTGTTAATTTAAACCCTTTGTAATTAATTAAAATATTAAAATTAAAATTGATGTTTTTATTTGTAAATATTAACAAAATTTATTTTTGTAAACTATTTAGTACATTTTTATAATCCTGCTTCAGTAACAACTTAAGACGTACTTGCTAAATAGCTGCCAAAAATTTCATGCTAATAGCCCTAATAGTTACTGAGCTAATGGTACCTGTAGAAGGGTATGTACTCCCTTTTAATTAACATGGGGGAGGTAAAAGGTATACCGAAGGGGTAAAAGGGGTTTTAACCATTTGTTTGTTCAATGCCACCTGAAACTTTTAACTACTTTATATTTTAATCACCAAAACCGTTACACATGCGTGGTAGATTATATTGGTATATTATTGAAAATATAAAATATTGTTTATCTCAATTTTAAATTGATCATTTGTTGTAAAGGTAAACCCCACACAAGATGCACTGCAACCATATAAGCATTTAGAAGATCAATAAACAAACAAAACAATACTCACCTTCTTTTAGAAATAGAGTAGTTCAGTTAAAAGATAATAATAAAGTTAAGTTTAAATCAATAATTTCTTCTTTTTGTTTGTTATTTTCGTGTTTGTAGTTTTAGAGTTTTATTATTTAAATATGATTATTTATTATACCCTATTATAGTGTACATTTTAATTGTGCCAACTAGTTTTATAATTTTTGATGTTTTAAACACAGTTTACTTTGTGTTTCTGATTTACAAAAAATATTATTTTTTTTAGCTTTATGTATGCTTTAATTTTTTATCACAACCTCTCTGGGTTTTCACATTAAAAACTAAGTAATAATACACTCTAAAAATAGACAAAAGTCTAGACAAAGACTTTGTAAGGCAATGAATACAGAAATAATTTGAAACAAATAATGTTTTTATCTACGTTCTTTAAAAAGTTTGCCGAATATTTGATAACGTAGAATTTCTTGCAGCCACCTATATTATTACTAGTACCTTAAAAACTGTTATTTTCATATTATAATTGATGAATCCTTCTTCTTTATTTACATCAACTGTAGGCATACAACATTTTAATTAAATTATGCGATATCGTTTATACGTTCTATGTTTCGGAGAAAACATAATTTTTAAAATTTAATGGATAACAACTCTT
>JAGFPH010000031.1:399326-431566 GCA_018207615.1 Philaenus spumarius
GGTCAGCTTGCGGGTTCGCATCTCCTGGTCTGGTCTAGAACGGGGACTAGTCAGGTCAGTCAAGTCAAGTCCCAGTGTCGCCGAACCTTTACAGTTTATAGGAAGTTAGTTTAATTTGTATTTATTAAGGGGTAGCAACCCAATTTCAACCCCTCACACTGTAGTAAGTGTGACGTCCAAACACTCCTGGCAATGATATGGATAAAGTGTGAAATTTTCAGCGAAATCGGTCGCATAGTTTTTGTGGCTATAGAGGACAAAGAAGCAAAGAAACATTCAATGTTATATATAGAGACGAGGGGAAAGCCCTGCGTGCTCCGCACGTCAACCCCGTTGGAACCTTCTATACACATAATCATGTTATGTTTTCTTTATAATAAAGGCGTAGGATTAATAATAACCCCAAAGCTAAGATGGTAAATAATGTTAAATGTTCAAATCAAATTATCTCTATATATAAAAGAAGATGTCCTGACTGACTGACTGACTGATTCATAATCAACGTACAGCCAAAATTATGATAGCTATAGACTTGAAACTTTCAAGGAACGTTAATAACACTATGTAGAGGTGCACTAAGAAAGGATTTTGCAAAATATTGACTTTAAGGGTTGAAAATGATTAAAATACTGGGGTTCACTCCCATCCCTATAACAAATAAAACAGCTGATTCAAATCAAATACTTAGTAAATTAGTAACACAATATTCTAGGAGTGGCCTATTTATAGTGAACCAACACATGGTTTGTTGAATACTTTTTATATCTATTACCATAGCAACCAACTAACATAATATTATTATTTTAATGATTTAAATTTACAAATTATGAAATTTTAATTTTTGATACAATTATTTGAAAATAAAAAAATCACTTGAAAAAAATACCCTACAACTGCTAATTTTGTTTTAATTATTTTGCACAACCAACTACTAATTTTAGGTTAGGTTAACAAAATTAACATAAAAACAAAGGAAAAGTCAATTTAAAAGTTTTACTGTAATATAGGCTAATTACATCTTTTGTTACATATTATGAATAAACAGCTGATTTGGATAAAAAACTTAACACAATTTTATGTTAGGCCTATACTAAACTAACACATGTTTCTTGAAAGTATTTAGATTTATTACCATAGCAACCAAATTAACAAATTTTAGGCCTACATTTTTTTTATTTGCTCAGTGTTACAGCTTACATGAAATATGTGTAGGCCTATGTATAATTTATATATTTGTTAAAATTCTAACTTTTAACATCCTCTCAAGAATGATTACATCACTGTTTTATCAGAAATATTGTATCAAAGCGAGAACTAAGAAAATGTTCCAGTGAAGTCACACAATGGAGAATATTACAAACAAATTCTACAAAATATTTTACTGGGATACACCCAAACATTGTGCGTTTGAATGAATATAAATAGTGCATTTTACAAAATAATTTCGAGTTTTAAGTTTATACCAATTAAGTAGTTGTTAGTGAAATCAACCCAAAGTTATAATAGTTAAATAAAACAATTTTGTTAGGAAAAATTAAGTGTCATTTACTGGAAGAGCAAAACCAATTTTAGTTTGTATATTACTAATATTAACCGGTATAATTAAGGTAAATGTACAAATAATTTATAGTACAGTATTTATAGTACAGTACTATATAACTTTATACAATGAACTAAATGAAGTTAGTTACTTTTTTTGTTCAACAAAGTGATAAAACATGTTGATAAATGAGATTAACGCCAATGAGTTAATACCCCAAACTGTTGTATCTATCATTGGAGATGGGGCCTGCCTTTTTCGAGCTCTTTCTTTTCTGTTATTTAATACCCAAGAAAGGTGTCAGGAGCTACGAGAAACAATTGTTACGTATGTGGCTGAAAATTGGAATAACTTTGCTGAGATGTCTTATAACTCCAATGGCGATAATTTTTCAACTTCTGTGGAGTATGTACGTGAAATGAATCAACATTCAGTAGCCTATATGCTGGTTGTTGCGAATTGGTTGCCGCTGGTGAGATATTTCCATTTTTGTTTGAAGTTTATTATAATAATAATCTTTATTCAAAATTTGGTACAGACACATTCCCCGTAAAAAGATTGCGCCTAAGTGGGAATATTAATAGTGGTCATTTTGACGTGTATTTGCCTATTTCCGAAGACAATGTTTCACAAAATTCTACATTAACTATTTATGTCAAACATAAAAAGCGTCGTGCTAGGTACACAAACAGAACACGAAAAAATCAAAATATTCAAGCTGTGAAAAAGTATAAACAAACCAACCCGAAAGGTAATCAAATAGCTGTGGAAAAGTATCAAGATGATCACCCCGATTTAAATAGATGTACATCAGCTGCATATCAGATGCGTCACCCAAACATGCATAGAGTAGCAGCAATTATTAAATATCAAAATAATCACCCAGAGGTGCACAGAGCAGCAGCCGTTGCCTATCAAAACAATCGCCCAGAAGGCCACAGAGCTGCAGCAGCTAAGTATCAAAGCAATCATGTTGAAGTTCATAGAGCATCCCAAAATCTATACGATCGAAATAATCTAGGATTTCGGGCAGAAATTCGTCTGCGCATATGGAAAAATAAAAAACTTTCTGGTCTGGCCTATGATCCTAATATAGTTTATAAAAATGACATTGGTATTATGAGTGAAAAATGTCGGTTTTGCCATGCTCTTAAATGGAAAGGCGAGACACTTGGTATGTGCTGTAGTTCTGGTTAAGTACAGCTCGCCACTTTGCAACCTCCACCAGAAAAACTATACAATTTACTTATTGGTGAAAACCCTGAGCAAAGCCACTTCATTGATCGCATTAGACGGTACAACGGTTGCTTTCAGATGACATCTTTTGGTGCTAAACAGATTGTTGAAGATGGTTTTATGCCAACTTTTAAAGTGCAAGGCCAAGTTTACCATTTATATGGAAGCTTGCTTCCACATTCAGAAGAAGAGGCTAAATTTTTGCAAATCTATTTTGTTGGTGAAGATGAAAAAGAAGCTCGACTTAGGTGCTCGAACTATTCAGATGTCAAACTATTTTTAGTTAAACAGCTGCAAGATATGCTTCATAGTGAAAATAAGTACATTAGAGATTTAAAAACTACTATAGATAAGGTACCGGAGAATTGTAACATTTTCAAATAGTGATTCACGCAGACAGAAAGCCTGCCAACGCTCATAGAGGTTGTTACAATGCTCCCACATCTAATGAGGTAGCTTTGGTAATAGTTGGACAGCAGTTCGAAAAGCGGGATATTGTCATTCAAAGCCACGATAATAAACTACAACGTATCAGTGAACTTCATAGATCTTATGATGCACTACAATATCCGCTTATGTTTTGCCACGGAGAAGATGGATATTCAATAGACATTTCACAATGTGATCCTACAACGAAACTTCCTTTGAACAAAAATGTATCTGCTGCCTGTTTTTATGCCTACAGAATTATGGAGAGGGAAGGAGAAAATAACTATTTGATTCGTTATGGTGCTTTATTTAGTCAGTATTTAGTTGACATGTACGCCAAAATAGAGAAGGAAAAATTGAATTATATCAGATATCATCAAAAAAGGCTTAGGACAGATAACTATATTCATTTAAAAGATGCCATAGGAAGACAAGACGTTCAAGCAGATCAACTTGGAAAATTAGTAGTATTGCCATCATCTTTTACTGGAGGACCTCGGTATATGCATGAACGGGGTCAGGATGGAATGACTTACGTCCGACATTATGGAAGTTCAGATTTATTTATAACATTCACTTGCAATCCAAAGTGGAAGGAGATTCAGGAATCATTGCTACCTGGGCAAAAACATTATCATCGTCCTGATATTATTGCAAGAGTTTTCAATCGTAAAGTAAAAGAGTTAACAGATCTTTTGTTTAAAGGCCAACTGTTTGGAAATGTTCGATGTCACATGTATTCTGTTGAATGGCAAAAGCGAGGCTTGCCGCATGTTCACAAATCGCTATGGTTGGAAGATAGAATTTCATCCAATATGATAGATAAATTCATATGTGCTGAAATTCCAAACCCTGATGAAGATCTACTACTTTATGAGATAGTCAAGGCCAATATGATACATGGACCATGTGGCATTTTGAATAAAAGCTCTCCTTGCATGAAAGATGGGCGTTGCACTAAGTATTATCCGGCTATGCTTCTTCAAGAAACTCGAAGAGGTGAAGATGGATATCCAAAATATAAAAGACGATCGCCAGATGATGGAGGTTTTAAGGTGAACATAAAATCAGTAGATTTAGACAACCGATGGGTAGTACCTTATAACCCTGTTTTGTTACGTACTTTTAACGCCCATATTAATATAGAAATAACCAGCTCTGTAAAGTCTATAAAGTACGTTTGCAAATATATTACTAAAGGCAACGATCAAGCAGCATTTGCTATGAAGAAAAAAAACGAGATAGATGAAATAAAAATGTATGAAAGTGGTCGATATATAAGTAGTTCCGAAGCAGTTTGGAGAATTTTAGGATTTTCAATTCATGACAGGTATCCAGCTGTCACTCACCTTGATGTTCATCTAGAAAATGGACAACGTATTTACTTTACTGCGGATAATATAAATGAAAAACTTATTCATCAACCAACAACAACTCTTTTGGCATTTTTCGAATTATGCCAAAATGACGAATTTGCTAAAACTCTACATTACTTACAAGTGCCTTCGTACTACGTATGGCAAAATAAAAAATTTGTTCGGCGTAAACGAGGAGAAGCTGTAGAAGGTTGGCCAGGAGTAAGAAAGGATCATGCTTTAGGTAGAGTATACACTATTCATCCCAATAACGTAGAGTGTTATCATCTCCGTCTTCTTCTTCATCACATTAGAGGCCCAACATCCTTTTCTTATTTAAAAACAGTAAATCATATTGAGTATCCTACTTTCCAAGCAACATGCAAGGCGCTCGGGTTATTAGAAGATGACCCGCAATGGGAGTTTACTTTAAAAGAAGCTGCAATAACACGCTCACCTTTTAAAATGCGGGAACTATTTAGTGTAATGCTGGTATTTTGCCATCTCTCCGATGCATTGAGTCTGTGGAATAAATTTAAGGGTGATCTTTCAGAAGATATTATGAACCAATTGAACGGACAACATTTACAAAATAATCCACCAGTAGAGTTAGTATACAATAGGTGTTTAGAGTTACTTGAAGATTCTGTTTTAGCTTTAGGTGGACTAAACATGAAAGAATACGGTTTACCTAATCCAAAAAGATCTGGTGAAATTTTAGGAAACAAAGATTATGTGAGAGAAACTAATTATGATATTGTTGCTTTGAATGAAACTGTATTGAAAAACGAAGCCTCATTAACAGATGAACAATGGATCGTTTATGATCGAGTTTTAGACAGCGTTGAATCCAACTTAGGGAAAGTTTTCTTTTTAGATGCTCCTGGTGGAACTGGTAAAACTTTCCTCATTAACTTGTTTTTGGCTAAAATGAGAAGCAGCCATAACATCGCTTTGGCAACAGCATCATCTGGTATTTCTGCTACATTATTGGATGGAGGAAAAACCGCACATTCAGCTTTTAAGCTGCCATTGAATCTAAATTATACCACAGCTCCTTCATGCAATATCAATAAACAAGAAAATCTAGCAAAAATTTTACAGGATTGCAAACTGATTGTCTGGGATGAGAGCTCAATGTCACATAAAAAAGGCTTCGAAGCTTTGAGCAGATGTCTGCAAGACATTAGAAACTCAAAGAATACTTTGATTTGTGGAGTAACAGTTCTTTTAGCAGGAGACTTTCGTCAGACTTTACCAGTTGTACCGAGTGGAACTCGAGCCAATGAAGTCGAAGCTTGCATCAAGAGTTCATATCTATGGCCTCAAATAACGAAACTTTCGCTGACAAAAAATTTAAGAGTTTACTTAAGAGGAAATGTTACTGCTGTGCAGTTTTCTGAACTCCTGTTACAAATTGGAAACGGCGATTATCCAGGGTCAGAAGGAAAGATTACTTTGCCTACAGGATTTGGCACAGTAGTAAGTACTTTGGAAGACCTGATATCGAGAATATATCCCGACATTAAAAATCTCAAAGATAAATCGATTGACTGGCTATGCGAAAGAGCCATTTTGACTTTAAAAAATGACACAACTTCTGAAATTAATAATATTTTATTAAATTCATTACAATTCGAAAAAATGCAATATATGTCTGTTGATTCAGCTTTAAAAGTAGATGATGCAGTACAATTTCCAACAGAGTTCCTGAATTCTTTGAACCCGCCTGGATTTCCACCACATGTTTTAACGCTTAAAGTTAGTGCACCTATTATGCTTTTGAGAAACCTTTGCCCTCCAAAACTGTGCAACGGTACACGTCTGCGTGTGACTGCCCTCCAGAAAAATCTTATTGAAGCAACAGTTATTACTGGAAGTGCCAAAGGTGAATCAGTTTTCATTCCACGCATACCTATGATACCATCGGACTATCCCTTTGACTTCAAAAGAATTCAATTTCCTGTTAAAGTGTGCTTCGCAATGACAATTAATAAGTCACAAGGACAATCATTAAAAAGAGCTGGAATTGATTTAAGAGAAGATTGTTTTTCACACGGACAATTATATGTTGGATGTTCCAGAACAAGTAGTCCATCAAGTTTAGTAATTCTGTCACCAGGAGGAAAAACATTTAACATAGTGTATAAATAAGTTTTGAAATAATTAAATTTAAACTTTAATATTGATTTATTTGTCTATTTTTAGGAAAATTTACATTTTTCATAAGTGTGTATATTTTTTATGATTCTCATTTACATATTATTTTTAGTTTTATGTACATTTTTAAACTCAATTTTAAAAATATGTAAATATTTTGTAGATGAGAATTCCCGTTGCAGCTTCACTTGCTATAGTTTGAATGTAAGAAATATATGATTAACACTTTTTAATAAATACTGTACTTTACTGAGTAAAAATTTATTTATAATCTTAAATAACTTCGACTTTTTTAAACTTGAAATTTTGACTTTTTTTAAACTCAAAAGAATTTTAAATTTAAAATTAATTATATCTAAATTAATGTTAGAAATTAAAATTATATATAAACAATATGCACTGGGTATAATTAGCATTTCCTAATTTCAATAATACTATTAAGATTGCGGGCAAAGCCGCGACGGGTAATGCTAGTTTCGTATATTTTATAACAGCAGTTATAATAAAGGTTAAAAGAACCAGCAAGGCTCAGGTCTACACTTTAATAAAAACATAACCTAAAAGTTAGAAATACAAATAATTGCTTCAAAGTTCGAAATCAGCTTTAAATGGAAATATTGGAGCAAACATGTGTTGGTTCATCAGTCTATTCTTAAACCTAAGATTTGATCCGATTAAATTTACAAATATTTAAATAAAGATAGTTTTTATCAAAATAAATTCTAGCCTATGTTACTCAGGGATAGTGTAGCTTTTTATTAGTAAAACTATTTTTCCAATCGGTTCAATAGTTCCAGAGATTATCTCCTACATTCAAACAAACAAACAAATTTTACCTCTTTATAATATTAGTATAGATAACAAACCGGAATTAAGTAATTTCATTTACAAATTTTTTACGCATTTCATTAATATTTTAATTATTTGTTTAAATATTAATTAATATTAAGACCGTTAAAACTTTTATTTTTACCGAAGTTAAACATGAGAATTCATTATTTTTACCATATTTCAAGACTCTGTGTGAACATTTGAATTATTTTTTATTTACAAAACGTCCCAATTCTGTTGGCAGCTTACTGTCTAACTTTATGCAGAAGTTTATTTTTCCTGGGCGTAGGGCCGTCATATTTAATAAATCGTTTACTGTAACAGCGTGTAGGCTTTGGAGCTCGTTATTGGAAAATATTAAAAGCATCGAGGATCGTGCTCCGTTTGCAAAGGCTTTAGGGTATTGGTTTAACGTCAGTCCTAAGTACTTTCTGACTCTTAGTCGCTTTTGAAATAAACGTTTTCAAACAGTATTTATAACTTGATTTAAGGGCTTTAAAAATCTTTTAGGACAGGTAAAGTAAAATCGGATAAATTCTTTCATATTAATACGATTCCAACGTTTCACAAGGAAACTAAAAGTTACAAGATGTAGTTTGATAGTTCGTTTTATCGAAGACTGTTTTTTCATACCAATAGAAAGTGTTTGTTTCTTGTTATTTTTTTGGGATATTTTTTATTAAACATTTCAAGAAGAAAAAATGCAAAAGGTTCAATGGTTCTAAGAATTGTTTTAAAATCAGAAATATGCCTGATTTTATTAAGTTTATTTTGAAGAATTTTTTATATGTTAAAAACTTTGTATCTGCACATTGCTAAAGACTTCTGCCTCACGATTTTGTTGTTTCGTTGTGTTTTTATAGTTAAATATAAATAAATAATTAATAATGGCAGTATACACTTTTTATATTTGTGCTCTTTTTATTGTCTCGCTGTAACATTTTGTTTTCAATATCATACGCAAAACTGCAAAACTCGTAAAAGAGGAAATATTACCTTAACATGAATAAATACATATTTGGTTTATATTGTTGAGTTTTTATTATTATTAAATCAAGATTAGTAGGGTTTAGCCATACATCTACCATATTCCCATTTATATTTACTGTAAGAATAAGCATAGTGATAAACTAGAAGAAGGTTATCGTTTAGAGATGCATTATACTTTGCTACTTCTGGAGGGGAGGGGGGGGGTCAGGTCATTTGAATTTAAACCCTTTTGACACTGAACACCATGAGAAGCGGCCGACGCACAGTAGGGTACATTGCACGCCAACCCCCGTATCGAGAGAATGTTCAATACACAGAGCATTGCGTGCTTCGCAAGCCATTCCGGGTGTGTTCAGTATCTTCAATACAGAATACATTGAGTGCTTCGCACGCCAACTCCCGTATTGGAAGAATTTTCAATACACAATGCATTGCGTGTTTTGCTAGAGTAAAGTATTTTTGTTGAACCTTTATAGTTTTCTTATTTAATAGATCAGATCAAGCTCACAAGAGAGTAAGGCTGTAACCTACTGCATCCATGTATATTGTACGTTGTAGTTTTAGCAAGTAAATCTAAATATTAGCATGCATGCAATGCACAATGATGTAAAATATGTTGTTGGATCCTCTGTTGTGTTGTCTATTTCATAATTTAATTTGCACTTTTTAAATCTAGTATTAATTTTTACTACTAAATTTCGGGATTTTGGCTACGGCCTTGAGTACAAACAGGTTTTATCACTTACTGATAAAACAGCAGCTTATTCTAGCCGGATAGCTCTGAATTTCTCCCCAACAGTCAACTGTGCATTTTATGTTTAGTTCATTTCTTTTTCTCTTGACACTTGAATTCCATCTATATTTAACGTCAAGTGTAATTCCGAGTTCCGAGGTACTTGGCTGTGTTAGCGTAAGGAATTCTCTGTGAATCAATTACTAATGGAGCAGTAGTGATTTTTTTATTCGTGAAATTAATATGAGTAGATTTCTTCGCATTTAATTTTACTCTCCACCTAAATTTGTATGCAAGGTGGTGAAATTATCAAACAGTATCATGATTTAAAAATACTGATAACCGAGACATTTCAAAAGTCTTAATTGTCAAATTATTCCTACCCATACACTCCCAAACTTTTCCAGTAGAAGTATCGTAGAAGTGTTGTTAGCGTTCACTAGAAAAATTCTATGACAGCTCTGCACAAATCTTTAAACAATTATAAATTTACTTTTTTTGTGAAAACAAAAATTATAAGAAATGGTTTACATTGACCAAAGGTAGAACTCGGTATTACTCGAAACACTATATTTGTATGAGTATAGTTTCAAGATTTAATACTCTGAAACTCAATTCAGCTTAAAAAATCAAGGTAGAAAAGACCATGTTTTGTTAAGTTAGAGTTTTAACTACCTATAATGCTAGGCTATATTCTAATCAGTTCTTCAAGTGGTTTAGACATTTACTATGTATCTTTACACAGAGACCAAGCAAATATAAAAATATATAATAATGTATAATATTTAGTACTACTTAATAAACCTTGAGGCACAAAATAAACTTGAGGAAGTAGAAAATTTAGTTTTTATGGTATCTAAACTCCTGGGTTTATTGTAGTGGTAAAAATGACAATGAAAAACCGTCAGAACCGGAATATTTTGATATTTTAATCTTTGCTGTTCCTCAAACAGTATCAGAGATAAAACAGTTTGAAGTAATTGTAGGTAAAGTATTATTACAACAAGGGGAGACCCCCCCCCCCCAACTCCCTGTTGGAACCCGGTGTGTAGTGAGCAAGGTTGAAGCCTACACTTTAAAACAAAATCTAACCTAAAAATTAGATATACTAATTAATTGACTTAAAATTTGAAATAAACTGTTAATGGAAATATTAGTGACTACAGCTGATTACTGAATCAACAATAAACATTGTTGATTTATTTTGGTTCAGTCTATGCCTAACTTAAAATGTATAGAAAGTTGTTGCACGTCGATACTTGGTGGATACAGCTCCATTCGTGGTGAGTAGGCAGATGGTGCGAAACAAGTATAAAATGTACTTTTTAAAATGCTATTTCCTTCCAATTATTTTTCTTATAGCAAAGTTAAAGAAGAAAAATGGATTCGACAATCAGTGAATTTAACTAATATTGTATACACATTATCTAATTTTTTGGGATATCAATACAGATAGGAAAGAGAGGAGAAAACCCTCTGTAAACCTTGCATGGGGTAATACATTATGGTAATACAGTTGCCAACTACCATGAAAAACATTGTATTTTCCTTTATAAATAATCTGTCCAAAGGTTTTTTCCTTACGGCTTTAAATATATAGATAGCTTCTAAATATAGGCCTATATAAAAAAATAATATGCGGTAATGAAAATAATTATCTGGTTAGTTATTGATTAATGTAATTATTTATATACATACCTTTTTTGTTTACACACTTAATTGTAAGTTTCATTAAAATTTTCAATTGAATGTTGTTTTTAAATTATTTTTCTTGTACAGAATATGGTTGTAACTTCCACTAAACTCTCCAATTTGTTTTTGCTTTGTACGTTCAATGTTAAATTGTTAAAATATGTATGCTTTTAAACTAAAGTCTGTTAATTTATGTAAAATATAATGTCCATTAAACGAATAATAAGTAATAGTTTACAAAAACACTTTTAAAGAACTTCCTTAAAAACAATACTTGCTGTTATATCACTTTTAGGCACAATTTTAATTTTTAGATCATTAAAAGAACGGACTCGAGACATAGCAACATACAATAATTGTCCATGGCTAAAAACATGCTGGGGTAAATAAATCCCTACTCGATATGTTTGCCCTTGGGCTTTATTTATAGTCATACAGAATGCTAGTCTAATAGGGAATTGCCTTCTCTTGAATTCAAATAGTAGGGTTGCATCATAATATTATGGTATAAGGTCTATTCTTGGTATTAAAGCGGTTTCTCCCATATTTTTGCCATCAGTGAATTCTAAAATTAAATTTTTTTCGTTCATTTTCTTTACTACCATTCTGGTACCGCTTAGAAGACCTTGAGTAACATTAATGTTCCTTAATAACATCACAATAGCACCATCTTTCAATTAAATATACATCAGACAAACTATAATTTTTTTGTTATAGTGAGTTTTTAAAGGTATCCTGCAGGCCTATTTAAAACTGTAGGCCTATTTGTAAAATTTGTATTTATGTAGGCCTTAATTATATATCAAGATAAAGATACAAATGTTATCTTTTAATTGGTTTTTATTTCATGTTGATTATCAAATAATTTAGAAGTTATTAATATTATAATAAAGAAATTAATACTCAAATATATTTATATGTTATACGAAGATGTACGTATGTTTCTGAAGATAAACGAATGGGTACCTTCTTTAAATTTGTATAAATGAATAAATTCATTATTGATAAAAGGTTGTATTTATATTCACTGCATAACCTCAAAGGAAATATTATAACGTATTTATAGCCTATCTTAATTTTATAACTCGTATTTAAAAAAAATCAACTTCAGAAGAATTACATTATTGATGAGTTGTAATTATTGTTAACATAACCCCAAAGTACAATCTACGCTATCAGCTGTTATATTATATGAGCGTTTGCTCTACTTCTGTTGTTAGACAAAATACCTTGTTTCTTTACAACCAGCTGATTGAAGAATTGTAAAATAAAATCTTGCAAAGGTTTGGAAATGTTGTTTTTTTGTTATTTAAGACATTAAGATGAAGTAAAAGCAAATCAAATCTGTTAATATAGAAAAGTTTTGCTTTTATTTGGTATAAACTGAATGTAAATCGGTTCAGTGAAAGTATCATACAAACTGTCCTAAGGATTGAAAAAGTAAAATTTTTCCCCCACGTTAAATCTCCAAAAGTATATTTTTAATTTTTCACCCACTTAACGAAAATATTTTCAAAATTCAAATAAAACCTGCCCAAATATTATAGGACCGAAAACCTTTGTTTTAGTAAAACCCGCATGTAAATCGGCCCAGTAGAAATCTCAGATGAAATGTCCAAATGTTTTTTCCTTACGGCTTTAAATAATATATAGATTATTAATAGTAGGCCTAACATTGTTGAAGTGAAACTTCTTTAGGCAGGTTAGAAACATTTCGTTACTCCTTACGCGAAAGTGGTCATGTGTTTGTGTAAGTATGTGTGAGTGTAAGTATGTGTTTGTGTAAGTATGTGTGAGTATCTGTGTTTAGTAATGTAAAAGAAATGAGCAAATGTGCAATTAAGTATAGATATTACGGTACGGGAAAACGAATTTTGATACAGAAAGGGTCGTATTCCTTTGGGACAACAATTTTCGGGTCAACATTTTGAGAATACCGTATTGGGTATCTTTTTGGGTATGAAAAAATTCAAGAAAGCAGTCGCGGAACTGCCGACAGAAGTAAAAATAATGAATATAAATCTTTGGTCATATAGTTTAATTTGAAATTTGATTATTTTAACACTACCAAGTAAACTATTTTAATAAAACTTACAAAATGAAGAAACATTATGTCCATTTCAGCGGTATTAATAAGTAAACTATTTTAACACAACTTAGAAAATGAGGCAGGACAATGTCCATTTCAGAGGTATTACCAAGTAAACTATTTTAACAAAACTTACAAAATGAGAAAGCACAATGTCCATTTCATTGGTAGCTTGAATGTATTTTGTATCGTGATTCGATTGTGGTACGGTACGGTGCACGAGATTTCATTCGAATACCCACACGAAAAGTGCCGAACGGGCCATAAGAAATTTTCACTTCAAAACTATTTTGATACAGAAAGGGTCACTATTCTGCGCTTTGGGGTCACTATTTTGGGATCACAATTGTGAAAATACCCTGGGAGTATCGTTTTATATGTTTTATAACATTACTTTCCTCTCAAACAATACAAACTTAATGAAGTAGACTGAGGACGTGAAATGAAGTGTAAAGGTCGTGCGCTTCCACTTCGGTCGGTTTATCGATGGTTACATGATCGACAATCTGCGTGTGTTGCCAAGTGAAGTTATGTGTTACTTCAAGCACGAACCACCAAGAATAGCTATTAGAAACACAAAGGTTATATTATGAAAACTCTGTCGTAAATTATAAATACGTTATAATTTCTGCTTGAAATATAAAGGTTGCATCGTAGTATAATTTATTAAAATATGTGATCTGTCTTTTAATTGTGATACGTCCTTTCTCTAATATATTTTGATTTACAATAGAGCTTACAAAAATGTATATAGTAATTAGTTCACTCATTGCAAGGTGTTTAGAAACAGGCATGTAACATTTTGTAATGCAGCTTATGTAGGCCAAACAGGCTAAAGTTTTAAATGTAGGTTAAGTGAACATGGATAAAGTATTTGGTCGGGTCATAATAATTTAAAAACTCATTTAGAGTCAGATTTGTACAATAATGTTTGTAATGATACCACATTTCGATTTATATAATAAGCAATAGTACATCATTGCAGGGATCATTTCATAAGCCATCAGTCAATGATAGCACCAAGAAAAAAAAAGACACACAGCCCATTGTCTTCAAATCGCATGTCAAGCATTAGTAATAACATCATTCATAATGTTGATAAAAATCATTTAGGCTTAAATGTAGACCAACACAAATGAAAGAGAAAAAAATAATTAAAAGGTTGAGGAGGGAGAAAGGGAGCATTGCAAGAGGGAGGAAGAAGAACTTTTTTTTTTTCAATTAAAGAGACTTTGATACTAACTTTGTTTGAGGACAGTTCAGTATTAATTTTATGGCAGTCAATTCAAAATATACTCATACATCTACTAGATTAAGCAGCAAAAAGAAATAATGTATTAGCATCTCGGGCATTGATCATGCACAGCACAGCCCTGCGCGGCCATGCACCAAAGGAGGTAAACCAGCAGACCTCCACCCACTTGTCAAGCATTAACCAGCGCCAGCAGTTTATTTACTGGTCTGCGCGAGCATCTCCCCCCCACCCCCCAAATAGTAAGTTTTTTGTGACTGAAAACACACCTGGCCCTGTTTACTGACTGTCGTCTACTGAGCTGAACTTTGCCGAAAGTAGACGAAGGGACCCGAACGCTGCTGGACGCTGAATGAAGAGGTAGCGCGCGCTTGACCAGCCATGGATTGCACAGTCCAGTAAGTTCCGAATTCTCCTCCGACCTTCCAGCATGCTGGTTGCTGCTTTTGCAGGTTCATGCTGTTGCAAGACAAGTGGGCGCTAGGCGCTACTACATTTAAATTCATGGGAACAAAAGGTTTTGGTTCTTGCAGGGCATGGCATGGAATGGCATTTCTGTGCAGGACAAGTGCGTGCGATGCTTTATACCTTCACAATTAATAAATAATAGCAAGTACAGTATTACAACCAAAAACAGCAAATCAAAACGCTGGTAATTATAGTATCCATTTGGGCGAGTCAACTGCAATTATTCATTACGTCACATCACATATGCAGACTTTCTAATTTAAATTTGATAAGTCTTTAAAATTTCCCACCAAATAATATTCATTCGCTTCCTCAATCTCAAAACTGATCAGAGTACTCTGTTATTTTAAATAGAACATTTTAGCAGAAGTTCAAAATTGTATCATCCGTCAATCATTCCATACGAATCACTCATCATTCATTAGGCCTAAGTATAGAAATAACTGATTTAGTAACTCAAAATGTTATTAATTTGTCATTGACTTTACAAATAACAGTGTTACAAATATAACCGTTAGCTATTCGGCAAATTTATAAACATTAAAACCCTAGATAATTAAAATACTCATATGTACTCAATTTGTATTACAAAGTGATTAAACCATTTATTTGTAAACCCATTTCATATTTATAAATCTGTATGTAAACCTCTACTTATTTTTAAATCGAAGTTAAACGTGCTCTTACAACATATAATAAAACATCATTATTATACGTTCATTTTAAGATTCTCCATGTCAATGAAAAAAGTAGGAAATTAAATTCATTAGGCATTTTACAGATTAAGAGATTATTTTGTAAAGAATCAACATTGTACTAAATGATCAGGTAGAATTTATGTCAAACTCGCCTCTAGTAAAACCATTCTCTGTTCTAAGACCATAGGTTCCCGCGCCCTTCCACATCTATTCCCTTTACTTTTATGTATTATCCAAGTAATTGTGCTCTGTTGTAATGTCTATTTTCTATATTTTCCTTAGTCTGTCAATGCTGTCTAATTATATGCCTTGTCGATGCTGTCACTGGGAAGACTCAATAAAATTATTAAGAAAGACGTGCATAAAGAAAGAAGAAAAGAGGAACTCAATAACACATACTGGATATTTTATAGTTAGCGAGGTTAATTTATATCTAGACATATATTTTTATATAATTCGTTAGGATTGAGTTTATAAAAGGTTTGGCTTAATTAAATGCAATCAACATTTTAGCTTCAAGGCACTCAGCAGATAATCAATTACGATTGGCAGAAAATTGTACTAAAACTTATTACATATATGTATATAGTTCTGTTTTCTTCGATTAAGTTGATCTGGCGCAGAAAATATTACAACTCATGTGGCTCATATACCTCTGTTGATCAAGGCGTCTTAATTTGGACAAAACCAACCTACGACTCCTTAGAGAAAGTATACACACATAGAAAAAGAAAGAAAGAAAGAGGGGAGGGTTGGGGAGAGAGTAACCCATATAGTAATGGGTTATTTTGATATTTTTTTCATGGTGTTTTTAAAAAGTAATAAGTAAATTAATTGAAAAGTAATTTACACATATCAGTTTCTAAACTAACCTAATTCAACAAAATTTCAATGGGTGTATTGAGACTTTTGGGGATTCGCTCATCGGATTTTAGTAGGATTACCACCCTTAAATAAAATAAATAGAAAGTCTGATTATGTGCCGAAATTTGAGAATATTTGCCTACAAGGAATGAAGTAGTGACGAAGCTAAACATTAATAGCTACAGCCAATTGTCCCGTTAGTTCAAAATTTTAGGGGGATTTGGGGGGTCAAAGTTACTAAAAAAAACACCGAACGGATTGGAATGAAATTTGGTAGGTAGCTTCCTCTAGGTGCTCGCTAAGAAAGGTTTTCAAAAAAATTTAAATTTTAGGGGGTTTCTGGGGTCAAAGTTACTAAAAATCCCGATAAGAAATACATAGTGTAATATATTTATTGGTATATATATATATTTTTTTAATATACATTTAACTTTAATTTGGCTATCCGTGCAAAGCCGGATCGGGCAGCTAGTATGTTTATATCATTCGTTAGGATTGAGTTTATAAAAGGTTTACGACAAAATTTAATCACCAGGCTTAAATGCAATCAACATTTTAGCTTCAAGGCACTCAGCAGATAATCAATTCCCGTTTATAGTCTAGCAATCTATGTTGTCATTAAATAAATGGGAGCTGTCAACATGAAACCTGTTGCCACAACACAGCTGTCCAACAATGGAGGGTGTTTAATTAATTGTGAGGTTAAATTTTACAAAGCCAAGGTTAGTTTGTCAAACTGTTGAACTTTAAACCTTAGTCACACAGACATGGACAACATTACACTAATGCAAACACAGTGACCACATCCATTGAAGTTTAATAGGTAATTACACCTCTTTGTGTACCTACTATTTTGAAATTCTAATGAACGTAAAACATACAATTTGCAGAGTGGTGGTTGTGTAGGGGAATAAACGCGTTTAATCTAACGTGATATAAAACTTGACTTAACATTTTGTACCTTTAGGGGAGAATACATACACCTGCTTTATTTTAAGCCCACTCAGGTCGAGATTCAGACTCCGATTATTATCAACGAACATATTCCAATTTTTAGTAGGGAAAAAAAATAACCACACACCCCACACGGAAATAATAGTATTAGGATTTTTGTTGGTGATTTCTTATGCATTTTAAAAAATTTTGAAGAATTACATTTTAAAAATAACATGATGAACAATATTATCGTATTTGTGAAACGTATTAGTTAATTGCAATAAAGTGAACGCATAAGTGGCAATATCATAAGTAGTATTTGAAGTCACACACACACACACACACACACACACACACACACATATATATATATATATATATAGTTCTGTTTTCTTCGATTAAGTTGATCTGGCACAGAAAATATTACAACTCATGTGGCTCAGATACCTCTAGTTGATCAAGGCGTCTTAAGTTGGACAAAACCAACTTAAGACTAATTAGAAAAAGTATATATAGAGAGAGAGAAAGAGAGAGAGAGAGAGAGAGAGAGAGAGAGAGAGAGAGGGGGGGGGGGGAGAGAGAGAGAGAGAGAGTTCCAACACATTGTCAAATATATTGGATGAAGGATAGTTAAATATAGTAATGGGTTATTTTGATAAACTTATTTTTTCATGGTGTTTTTAAAAAGTAATAAATACAACTGTGTTATATTAATTGAAAAGTAATTTACACATTTGCAGTTTCAAAACTAACCTACTCCAACAAAATTACAATGGGTGTATTTTGGGGGTTTGCTCATCGGATTTTAGTAGGATTACCACCCTTAAATAAAATAAATATAAAGTCTGATTGTGTGCCGAAATTTGAGAATATTTGTCTACAAGGAATGAAATAGTGACGAAGCTAAACATTTAGCTACACACAACTGTCCCGTTGGTTCGAATCAAGACTGAAATGTTTTAGACAAATACATGGCTGTTTATAGTATTTTCTATTCATCTTAATTTGTTTAGAATTATATTATGTTTACTCATTTATGCTTAAATTAATTTTATCTTCTAGTTATAATCCAAGTTGCGTGAAATGTGTCGTTTTTTAGAGAAGAAGGTCCATTAATTAACTAATAACTCATTATCATGTATTAATTAATTTTAGTTTGAATAACAACATTAAATTACTATAAAGTCAAAGTCATTTCTATTCAACAGCAATAGCAAAACCAAAATATTAGACAAAACGAAGTAATAAATATATAAATTTGCATAGAAAAACTACAATATACGTAATCGTCATTCTAAAATATTAATAAATATATATTATTTGCAATTTTTAGTAATTTAATTAAAATCTTTTTTGTGTTTAGATTTGAACATTTCTAATAGTTGAAACGGTAGATATCATGCAAACTTGTGATTTGTATCGTTCCAATTTCCACTAGTTTTTAGCTTTTTAAAGGAAACATAAAGTTCAAATACTAGTTAAAAATATGTGGTAATATAGAGAAAAAACCTTATGTGACAAGCGGAAAATATATCCTCCGGAAAAGTGTTACGTTCTTACCAGAATCTGAAACTCAAATAAGCCACTATTTTTAAACATTGAAAATATATCACGCCTATTGTCACTGGTAGCATTGTATTTGGATAACCTAATAGAACTCCGATCCAATGCAATATTTCGTTCCACTGGAAATTCGACGATAGTGGCGCTATCTATTGGGGAAACGACGGAAGCTGTATGAAATACCAATGATACCAATGATTTCTCCCTAGCGCTACCTCGCGGCGCGATCATGCACTGTTTTCCCGACAACATAATTTCGCAACACTGCTGTCGTATGGATACAAGATCCATTTATTATTCATGATCTATGCTGGAAGTCAGAAACTGAGAACGATTTTAATTGTTAAATGTTTAGATTACACAATGATATGTTAAAATGTCATTCCTGTTTATGAAACTTTTGTGAAACTTGGGCAACTGTCATGGTTTTACAGTGTTTATTTAAAACCTAACAGTGTGTTATATACAGTTAGAGCTATGAAAATAGTTAAGGAAAATATACTGTGTGTTAATAATTGAACGGAGCTAGAGTAAAATTATTCATTTTCACCTACAATTGTCGCCTTGAGGAGTAGATTATCGTAGCCCCAGCATTACAATATAAACAAAGATACGATAGATCTTGTTTAAGGGGGATACCCTGTCCGCCATATTGAATCTGATTCCCTTAAGAGCAATGCTACAGAATGAGTCATTTTTTCCCGTTAATTCGTGTAATAAATTTAAAAATTTGGTTTCATTTTGAAGTACTATCATATGCGGATGTTGATTGCTGAATACATTTTCAAAAACAGTTTTATTGTTTTCATAAACGTATGATATAAATAGTAAACTTTATTAATTTTTTACTCAGTTGCAAAAAGAGATATTGCAAAGAAACCGTAATCACAATCTATTTTACTTTAAAGGGGAAAAAATATTCGTTTTTGAGAAAAATATGCTTCAAAGTGAAGGTATGGTTGGGTTATTTTAACATTGAAATTGGTAGCCAACTTCGCCGTTTTGAATTTGGGAACCCGAGCCTTAATGGTCTGCTCCAGCAAAAGAGAAAAGAAGCGGCGACTCCAGCGCTTCCCTAATATCGGTATCCAAACATTGGAATATCTTGAAGCTGAGCTCTTGACATTGCCTCATTTAAAATCATTTTATAAATCTATTTTTTGTAATTGCGTTATGAGAAAAAAACTAAACATTCTTTATAAAATGCTGATCCAGCTTGCGATTTACAGTAATAATTCATTTTTTACTGTGCAAGAACAAAATTCAAAAGTGGTACTTAAAAAATGTCGATTACATAACAAAAGAAAGTGATTTAAAAAAAATTAAAACACAAAACTGACTCGTATTGTGATTATGGGTAAAATGAGACCTTGCAAACAACTTTATTATTAAAAAAAAACGAAATATATGGTTTTAAATTAACCATTGATCTTAAGTTATACAAATTCAAGATGGCCGCCACTACAGCAGACGCTTAAGTGAAGGAAACTCGGCTGAGGCTAAACATGGTCTCTGTCATATAATTTGAATAAATTTGAACTGCTTTTCTTATGTAAATTATTCAAGACGTGCGCATCGCATTCGGTTGCAGACGAAATGCAAAGCTTCGCCGGCATTGAGATGCAGCGATAATGTTTATAGCTCGCCCTCCCTGAATTAAAACCTACACTATTGTTACTGTAAACTCTTGACCCGAGTTATATTACTTTCTCACTATACTATAGTATAGAGAAAGTATAGTGATCGCAAAAAAAATCGATGTTGATATTTTTGTGGAAATATCCGTTTTGGGACCCCCTGAATCCAAAAAAGTGGTTTTTACAAAATGTCTGTCTGTATGTATGTCTGTATGTATGTCTGTATGTTTGTCTGTATGTATGTCTGTATGTATACAAAGCTAGAGAGAAAACTATTCGATCGATTTCAACCAAATTTGCACCAGACATGTCCAGTACGCCTGTATAGATGCACGAAAAAGGGTTTTGAACAGTTTTAAAAAACAACCCCCTTTTTGGCCAAAAATCCCCAAAAAATCAGTTATTTTTTTTATAAAAAAACAGCTCTAACGATTTTGATAAAATTTGGCATATTTGTAGCTTTTAATGTGCCCTACCATATACAAAAACCCGCATCTTTCTAAAAATTATCGTTTAGCTAATAATAATAATAATAACTGATTTTTGGGGTTTTTTTGGCCATAAAGGGGGTTGTTTTTCAAAAAATTTCAAAACCTTTTTACGTGCATCTATAAAGACCTAATTGACGTGTTTGGTGCAAATTTGTTCGAAATCGATCGAATAGTTTTCTCTCTAGCTAATAATAATAATATTTATTAGTTAATCGCCTACTTTAATAAAAGTATACAAAGCTAGAGACAAAACTATTCGATCGATTTCAACCAAATTTGCACCAGACATGTCCAGTAGGCCTGTATAGATGCACGAAAAAAGGTTTAGAAAATTTTTGAAAAACAACCCCCTTTTGGCTAAAAAACCCCCCAAAAATCAGTTATTATTATTTTATAAAAAAACGGCTCTTACGATTTTGATAAAATTTGGCTTTTTGTAGCCTTTAATATGCCCTACCATATAAAAAAACCTGCATCTTTCTAAAAATTCTCGTTTAGCTAATAATAATAATAATAACTGATTTTTGGGGTTTTTTTGGCCATAAAGCGGGTTGTTTAAAAAAAAAAATTTTTAACCTTTTTACGTGCATCTATAAAGACCTAATTGACGTGTTTGGTGCAAATTTTTTCGAAATCGATAGAATAGTTTTCTCTCTAGATAATAATAATAATAATATTTATTAGTTAATCTCCAACTTTAATAAAAAAACTCTCCTACCCCACCCTACAAGTCATAGTGAATCTGTTTAGTAATCTAAATGTATTTGTGAGAAAGTATGTGCCAGTTCCTGGTACCGTTTATTTTACAAAGCATACACACAAATGAAAAAAATGTTTGCTGTAATAATGAGCAAAGGAGTGAAATTTTTTTATATTTTGGGTGAAATAATATTTTGCTTTAAACAAACTTTGACCTTCTTAATATTGTGTGTTTTTCTCACCAGACTAAATTGACATTCTAAACTTGTAGTTCTGTGAACAGTAGACCTCGTTCGTTAGGTTAAAAATAGTGTAACAGTAAGGAAGTAAGCACAAGGTTTAGGGAGCGAAAAATTGTTTTACAATTCCCGCGATTCCAGGATTTCTAGTTCTCGTTTTTTTTTTTTCTTGGGCTTTAACTGCTAAAGATTTTCTTTTAGAGGCATTGTGTTTTATTTAGGTTAATAATGCTTAAGAGCTAAGTCAAATACTTTTATGAAATTTACAAGTATTGAGTTTAATTCTTTGATTTATTCTCTACACTTTCTTATCCCCTACACTTTCTTATTATTATATGCCATTTTTTGCAAAGGATATATTCCTAAATTACTATTCAAAACAGGCCTAGTTTTGTTAGAAGTCTTGTAGTAGGAACATAAAAACTGGTGTTTTCAAAATAAGAAATTGGAAATTGATAAATATGTTTATATAATTCTATTTAGAACTAAATTACGATACATACGTTTTTACATTTATGAAAAAATTACAATAATTTTGACTACTTTTTATGTAGGCCTAAAGTTGAACTTTTTCCTTTCGTTACTGACCATGCTAATAACTAATAAATATTTCTTGATCTAATAACTTTGTTAATTTTACTTCAATAATTTTTTTACTGGCATATATGAATTATTTGAACCTTTATCTACAAAAAAGCTATGCAACACTTTTGAATTGGTTTAGAATAAACGTATAAAAACATTTTTGAAATACAAAAACTTGGACGATTTTTAACAAATTTGAAGTTTACGGCCATTTTGTGAGCTTACCGTTAGAGATACGGAAAAAAATTAAGGATACAATTTTGTTGAAAATCAAATTTTCTATTAGCAAAATGTCATTAGTTTTTAAATTCGACTTACGGTTAAGCCACAAACTGGCTTTGGAAAAAAGCTAACACTGAGAGAAACGGTCCGGCCGCCATTTTTATTTTATTTAAGGGGTTAAAAATGGAAAAAACCGTATACATACATTTCTCGGCCTAGAAATAAGAAACATTCATGCAAAAAATCATCAAAATCGGTCAAGGCGTTTGACCGTAATCGTGAGACAGACACACAGACGAAATGCCGAACGGTCGAGTTAAAACGGAGACCTCGCTTACGCTCGGTCAATTAATAAAAAATATTCCTTGTAAATGTCCGTCAAGTGATCCACTCTGTGCGCTAAAAAAATTTAAATTGTGTGCTTTAGACACACGTGGTGTAAGTTGCTTTTTAACACAACTTACGAAATGAGGAAGCACACTGTCCATTACAGAGGTTTTAACAAGTAAACTGTTTTAACACAAATTACAAAATTAGGAAGCACAATGTTTATTTCAGAGGTATTACCAATTAAACTATACATTGTGTTAACATCAACGGGTTAACCCTATGACTTAGGACAATCTGTTACACTTATATACCCAACTCAAATATACTAAACTAGCAATGCGTTCGTAGCCAAAACCGGGTAAGGCGCTATATAGTCTATGGTGATGGATTCTGCTGGTTCGAATCTCGGAATGACCAAAACTTTTTCAAACTGACGGAATAGAACTTTTTTCACGGACTTTTTTCAGAAAATGCGTGACGAAATAGAGAGTTTCAGAAAATGCTTGACGGTAAAATCCGATTCACCCGCCAGCAAACATAGCGCCGAGGTGCGCTTAGGCCTATAGAACTTTACACTTCAAAAACACTACCGCGGTTTCAGATGATTTCACTAATTCATTATCAGAAATTATCACTTACAAGAGGTGATCAAAACAGAACAACACAAACAACGTATACATTTAAATTAATTAGTACAACACTCAATGTTATCAGCACGAAAGCCGGGTCAGAAATGTTTTGTTTTACAAACAAGTATAATTATAAGTAATGGTGAATACACATTATTTTGCTATAGCAGTTTCGTTTTGAAAACTTCTTCCGGTAGCCCACTTCGGGACCTTTTGAAGTTGAATGCATGAAAGACAAACAAATGAAATCAGTAGGTACGGTACATGTTGTACTGGTAGATACAAACATATAAAGTGTAAACGATTCACAAACTTTTTAACTAGAAAAGATAGAACATTATTTAAAGTATTCTGGGGAACAAACATATTTGAAACTCATGAGAGAAAATGCTTATCTTTTCAGAATGTGAAATGTACACCAATTTTTACTTTATCCCCTCTATACGTAGTATATGGAGAAAGTATTGTTTTCGTCCAATTTTTCGAATTTGAATTTTTAGTGGAATTATTTGTTTTGGTGCTCCCTGAACCCAAAAACATTTTTAGTGGAATTATTTGTGTTGGTGCTCCCTAAACCCAAAAATATTTTTAGTGGAATTATTTGTTTTGGTGCTCCCTGATCCCAAAAAAGTGTTTTCTTAAGGGGTTTTACCCCCCAAAAATGGCAAAAAAACGAGAAAAATCCGAATTTTTCAAAAACGGTCTAACGATTTTGATAAAATGTGGCTTATTTTTAGCTCTTAATGTACCCTACCATATGCAAAAAACCGCATCTTTCTAAAAATTCTCGTTTAGGTTATAATAATAATAACTGATTTTGGGGGTTTTTTGGCCAAAAAGGGGGTTGTTTTTCAAATCCTTTTTTCGTGCATCTATACAGGCCTAATTGACATGTTTGGTGCAAATTTGTTCAAAATCGAGTTTTAATAATAATAATAATAATAGAATATAATAATATAATATGGATGTGTTTTACATGCATCTAATATTTTCCATGGTATGTCCTACTCTTGGGAAGGTATAACGTTTCAACTGGGAGAAAGTATGTGGTAGTTATCTGGTACCGTTTATTATAACTGTTTTAATTTGTCGAAATATAATTCATTTGTTATTTTTAGTAATTTGAAATAATTTTTCTGCTTACGCACTTTCCCAGCAAGGGTTAATTAAACTAAATTACAAATGAAAAAAACATGGACTAACACCGGGTTCGAACCCAGTATGTTTACTATTTCGTGGTAACGTTCTGCCAACTGTGCTACCCTGATCACACCAAATATTGGTCGATGTTGTCTCACTTGTATTTAAATAATGAGCTGGACTTGTGAGAACAATATAGATGAAATAAAACAATAACACACAATCTCACAACAAATACGTTTAATAAATCAAACGCGTTTCAACGACAAAGTCGCCATCCTCAGTGATAAACCTACAAAAGCCAAAGTACAACTCCACTGATTTTTGGTACACGGTTGGTTGTCTATGTCGCTCGGACGAGTTCGTTAACCAAAAAAAAATCCAGCAACCGGAAGTACGTGTTTTGACAGAAAGTAACTATTTTTTGAGATTTTTAATACTAGAATGAAACTTTTTTAAAGTTTTTTCTAAAAATATAAATGTAGGATGTTATTCTGCACATTTTTCTTTTAAGCGACCTTATAGCTCACTTAGTTCCCCCAAAATCGATCAAAACGTAAGGTACCATAGAAGTACCCGGTTCGTAGCCAAGTGGTGCAAACTCTCGAGGCGTCTAGGCGCAAACTAATTCTACTAATATATTGCGTACACACAGACAGCTGTTCAACACCTTCGTGAGAAGACCTATTTCCCAAATTGTTAGTTGAAACCCTAAAACATAGGCATATAAAATTAATTTTGGAAATTTGCTCAACTCACGTAAGCGGTCCAGCTGCGTGGTCGAATTATTTACCATCTAAGCTCTAAGGTTTTTATTAATCTTACACCTTTATTATAAAGAAAACATAGCTTATATGTATATGGAAGGTTCCAACGGGATTGGCGTGCGGAGCCAACCTGATAAATTTGTAAGGATTCAGTATAAGTTTGCAAGTTTGTGAGTTGTACTTTGGCTTTTGTAGCTTTATCACTGAGGATGGCGACTTTGTCGTTGAAACGCGTTTGATTTATTAAACGTATTTGTTGTGAGATTGTGTGTTATTGTTTTATTTCATCACTTGTATGGTTTAATGATTTTTTAAACTAATAGGCTGAATGCCTTTTATGAAACGCCCTTTAAAACGGTCTTAATTCTGTTTGCAGTGGTGTTATAACGTTTGTTCCACGGAATGGTAAAAGTCTTGTGTTCGAATCCCGGTCTTAGTCCACGTTTTTCACTTGCAATTTAGTTATAATTCATTTGTTTTCTTGAGTATTTCTTTTTTTACAATTTTTAACCATTTTTAGAAGCTATGTTTTTAGAATAAAATCAATTGATATTTAGATTGAAATTCCAAACACAACAAATATTTAAACAGTTGTCACACACAAAATAAACACGATTTTTTAGTGAAAGAAAATAGTTTTTTCGAGTTAAAAAAAGGTAAATTCGACTTTAAAATATTTTTTTCAATAGTTATTGGTAATAATAATCATTATATTCCTCAACGATTGATACCTGCTTGTTCCGAATAACTACCAGCACAAAGAAAAATGCGTACACCCAGAAAGCCCACTGCATTTCTAAAACTAAAATTAAGGAACAATAGGCCACTCCCCTAGCTGGTTGCCACGCCCTCAGCACCCGGCCAGTTGTTTGTCTGACTCCGGTCTGGAAACACGTGGTTTGCCTTCAAGTGTGTGTTTGTGGTTTTCTGTGTTTGATTATTGTGTTTTTTGAATTCTCAGTTTCAGCTCTGAGATGTACTATGTAGATGGTTAAGGTTGGTGGTATATTTTAGCTTTACTTGTTTTATTTACATAGGCCTAGATCTCTAGGTTTATGTTCCCTTAGTTTTTAGTCACCTGACAACGGGAATTGACTTATATTCCCGAAACGTTGCGTATTGCTTTTTAACACTCAAATTATGGCAAATGTCTGAATAACTAATAATAAAAAAGTATCATTAGATGGGTTTTATACTTTAAAAGTTTTATTTTATCTTTAAATATGTAAATTTACACAACTTGAAATTTGATGTGGAAAAAAGTGATAGTTTACAACACACAGTGGTTCCAGCTGTTTTGATTTTACTGTGCACAACAAGGTTAAGTCGTGGCGGTACGTTCCAACATGCCACAACTACTTGGCATGTTTCAGACTTTGAAATGCCTTTATGCATAGTTTACCCAAGTAATTATAATATCATAACACGTCGCTACATCGAATGTAGTGTACATTGTTTTCATAAATTCATGCGCACTAGATTTTAAATTGGAAAGTTTGTTTGTAATGGAATAACGTATCAACTACAAACCCAGTTGAGATGAAAATGTGTTATATACGAGATATTGTCAAGTTAGTTGTACATAAAATATGTTTAGTAACATAACTACCAAAACTAATGCCAACGAGTGGTTAAATAGAGACGTAGTCCGGATCAAACTACTGTTCCGAGTTGATTTGATTGCGCAATTTGAATAAATGTGTGCATAAAAATATGTGGAGGATAATTTGACAATGACAAACCGGAGAATTGCGAATTAACTCACGGGTCAAGGGTTTCACAGCTTTTTAAAAGTGTTCAGTAATAAAATGAGTGTTGTGCGTAGTAAAGATAACGGAAACTCTGAATTCATAGCGCTGTTATTCTTTATGATAGTACTCCCCTCTCTACTTCCCTCAATTTTAACGTTTTCCTTCATCGTGAAATATTATTCAAAATAAGATAATAAACTAAACTAAACTACCAATCCATCTAACTGCTAACAACAACCATGGCGGAAATACATTTTTCGTTGGTTGTGAGAATATATAAAAAGATACAGCTGCTTCCAAACAATAATCTCTAATATAAAAAGAAACTTATTTGTCATTATTTTTTACCAAAAATTTGGATCCGTCATAGTTTTATATATATATATTTGTGTTTTATATAAACAGGGCATATATATAAAAATATGGGACCCCTCCGTAACTTTTAGACAAAAAAGTTGTGATTTAAGGACAAAAATAAAAGATGTAAAACAAGCCCTATGTTTACATTTAAATATTTTGAGTTGACCTCCCCCCACCCCCCACAGGACCTCTCCGGGGGGAGGGGTGGTATTGAAAGTTTGTAAAAGTGGTTATTAATCATCCAAAGACATTGCCAAAGTTCCATCGTTATACTTTCCGTTGTCTAAAATTTACGAACGGGGTGTCATACTTTTGGAACACTCAGTACAGAACGTACATATAGATATTCGTAAATTAAACTAATGTCCTTTACTAATTAGTGAAGGAGGAATAGGGTTTTACCAACATTTTTAGAAATATGATGAATACCACAAATCAAAAAATCTAAACAAATATAATTCAACGATTCCCCAATCAACAGTATCATAAAACATTTTTCGCATTGCAATTTAATGTTTCTAAATTTACACAAGTAAATATTTTGTTTCTTATTTAAGGTAAATTTGGTGTTTACTTTATAACTTTAAAAGGTTATGCCAAAAAATTTAAGTATACTGAACTTCATAGTGTGAAGTGTAACAATGAAAGAACGTTGTTGAATCAAATATAATTTATAGCGTTTGACACTTACAGATATTTATTTGATACACAGCAATCCTAATTTGCTGGTTTATTTTGACAGCTGGTGATTTTAAGAAAACAAATTATTTCTGAAAAATAACACAATTATTTCATCTTTTGATTTTCTAGTCTAAACATTAAAATTTTGACGTAGTTTTTGAACACTCTGTACATTATTCTCATACGTAATCGAACACCCAGCATTCTATGATTCAATAAAATATGTTCAGCCATTCGGGGTAATTTTAGATGCACAGAAGAAACTTTTTGCGTATTTCCAAATCACCAAATTTTCCTCATTGAAAACTCAAAAACCGTACTAACTTTCTCAAACTATTAAGTCAGTTAGTCTGTTTTCCAGCTTCTTTTAAATTGGTTCTTTGACAATTCATTAATTAATTGTTTAATGTAATGAAGAAACGGGGATTGATAACACTAATTTCACACTAATTAAATCGGTCCTCTAGGAATAGACAAAACAATTTTATTTTTAACCCCTGACGCAAGCAGATGGATTATATTATTAATTTCATTATGCCTTATGATTGCTTTATATAAGTTTATACTATGTACTTACATCAAGTAGCAATCTTGTATATTTGTATTTATTAGTATTTCATAACAGCTGTTTCGGTATAACATATACCATCATCAGATGAAAAAAACACATACACACATTACACTGATACTCATTACACAGAAATAAATAAACATAAAAATTGCTACTGCAGTACAAGTCGAAAATAAAACAAAGTAGTGCTTAAGTAATATGGCCACATCTATTGTGGTGGTCAACTGTTCACATTTCGATTTTGCAGCGATTAGTCTCGAACTGGAAGGTATATTGTTCCTTAAATCTCGTTCGGAAAGGTCGTTCCGTCTATCCAATGTAATTTTTAGGGCAGTCATTACAATTAATCCTATAAACCCCAGGCATATCAAATTTATTAACGGTGTTGACCCTTGGAATTAACAAAGATTTTAGATTGTTATCAGTTCTGTATGCCACCTTGTAACCTTGTTTTTTTAAATTGATTTTGTTTGATAATGCATGTCCATATTATACTTCTTTGTTATATATGGCTCGTTTTTAACATGTTCAATGTTCTTTTTCTGTTTATTGTTGGAGTACCTGTTATTTAATTTGGTGATAATTGCCACATCATATCCATTTACCAATGCTATAAATTTGATAGTGTTCAACTCAATGTTCTTCGTTAACAGCTGTAAACGAGAGATAAAACTTATAAAAGGATTGCTAAAGCAAGTACTAAATAATAATATTATATTAATAGTAATCGGATATGGCTACAAATACAATAATGCAAGTACAACATTGCACAACTTAAAAGTAAGGTTTATGACTACAAAAAAACATGTTCATCTGCCTGTACACATAATGGTGTTTATAAAAGCTACAGGATGGTGTTTGAAGCCTAAAGGATGTGTTGAAGTTACTATAAAAGTGTCATTTACCAAATGTGTTGTAAAATGTTAATGAGTCTCTAAACAATGAAATCTAGAATTATGCACAACAAAGTTTGTGTAAGGTTGAATACATGAACAAATTTCTTTTATTCAGTGATGAGAACTTACGGAAATATTAACTTTTTGAAAGATGTGACCTTAGACAGGGAATATAACTGATGGGATGTGGAAACTGGACCGGAGACGAATCACCAAGGCGGAAAACGATTTAGAAAGAAGATTGGAAGACCTTTTTGAATAATTGGAAGAACGAGATGACTCCTCAAATGAATCTAGAGTGTGTACCAAAGTAAAAAGTTGTCATTTTTATTTCATGATTTTGGTTTTTGTTAACCGTAAAGTGTGTTTTTAACAGTTATGCACATTTTTCTCAGAAACTAATAAAGATTTTTTGTTTGTTTTATCATGTCATTTAAAACGAATAAGTTACAAATATAAGAAAACACTATTTCGTAAAAAGAATTTGATACTTTAAAAAAGTTTATGTGAACATTTAAAAAAAAACATTGAAAAATGTAAATTTTATATTAGAATACAATTTATTAATGCATGTTCTGTTGCAGAAATAAATTACTGTATTACATCCTACCAATTTTAAGAAAATTGTACTCACATGTACAACATGTTACATGTTAACACGGTGAAGGGTAGGATGAATTGACCCCGTAAAGTGGTAGAATGGGGTCAATAAAAACATTACTTTACCAATTTGAATAAAACCTTAAATACAAGGTTGGTATTGTATACCTTACCTAATATACCTTGAACAACCAGACGGCGGTGAACCTTATAACCAGTGAAAGTATAATCCAAATAGCAGAAGCAGTTTGATAGTTAAATCGTAATAAACAGTCTTTTCTTCTTGAGGATATAGAATAAATATTAATAAAGCCATAATACGTGATGTAAAATTTTGATTTATTGTTATTATTTTATTTATATTAAAAACAGTATTATAATAGTTTTAATGTAGTGGCAAACTTCTACCCGCCAAGAAAACTCATTACAGTTTTATGACAACATATTAAATATATTCCTTTTCATTTCTCTTCACGTGATTGTTCCCGCCACCCCCTCCCACCATCTTACCTCGGCAAAGGATAAAATATTAACAGTCTCGTCCTTGCCATTGGTCGAGACACTGTTGTTAAACTCTTTTGTAGGATCAATACTTCCACAAACTTCAGTAAACATTCATAGAGTTAAATTAACACAAAATTGTATAATTTAATTGTATACTGTTTTATTATTAAATTTAGATTGATTTGTCTATTTCCTTTAAAAAAAGTGTTCTTTGCTGGATTTAAATACGAATCTAGCATTATATTATGTGTTTTCCCATATCATATTACTGCATATCACTTCCAGTTGACCAAAACAATTCAAATAAAATATTAAACAATCGTTTTAACACGACAATGACAACAATCTGAAACACATTTAAACATTGAAAATATACAGGGTGCCCTACGAAGGGAGATTTATTGATAAGCCCCACATATGGAAAACTTAACAAACTTATTACTTTTTACTTATATTCCATAGATACTTTCGAATGTCAATTTTTAGCAGTTTGAAATAATTTGAAGAAATTATTGGACAGAAAAGGCCAGTGATAGAAATTCAATGACGAAATTTATTTCTGAGTTATTCCCAGAAGACTCAAACAATGTCTACCAGCTCACCACTCCCCCTACTGTTATTACTGAGGATAGAGACTCGTATATAGATACGCAAACGGATATTTGGAGAAATAATACTTGATTATATTTTAAGTACATCAAATAGATAAATTCCATGTATACAAAATTAATTATTAAAATATTAATGCCCTGAAACTATTAAACAAGCAGAACAAAATTCTTAAGGAAATCCTATTAATTTTATAGAAGCTACTAAAGCTTCTTTCACACTATTCGGATTTGACAGTTAGGCAAAAAACCGTAATGCGATATTTTTTAGTGGAGTCAACAAGAACATCCCCACACAACGCACGACTACCGAATGGCGAAGTTCTTTTAGTGAAGTGAAGAAGAACATCCCCACAAAATTTACGGCAACCGAATGGCGAAATTATTTTAGTGGAGTGAACAAGAACATCCCCACACAATTCACGGCAACCAAACGGCGAAAATCGTTTAGTGGAGTGAACAAGAACAACCCCACAAAATTTATGGCAACCGAACGACGAAATTATTTTAATGGAATAAACCAGAACATTCCCACACAATGCACAGCAACCGAACCGCGAAAATCGTTTAGTAGAGTGAACAAGAACATCCTCACACAATGCACGGCAACCGAACGGCGAAAATCGTTTAGTGGAGTTAACAAGAATATCCCCACACAATGCACGGCAACCGAACGGCGAAAATCGTTTAGTGG
>JAGFPH010000031.1:464906-478682 GCA_018207615.1 Philaenus spumarius
AAATTTTCTCGTCAATGCGGGTAAAACTGCTTGCATATCGGATCTATAAACGAAGAGACACTTTGGGTTTTTTACATTACTATATAATACTACATTCCTTAACAAATATGTCTGTTGAAGTTTAATTGCAATTTCAACATTTGCGTCCATTTAGTAACGTTAAGTTGAAGAAAAAATACCGAAGCGAATTTGTAACCTGAACATACGTAGACATATAATCGAAGCGAGATTGTATCGATGTAATGCTTTGACGTTTATCGTTGACTGCAGACCTATTAAGTTGCGCAATTTGACGCCGGATTGTAGCAGTCCGATCAAATTAGACCAATTTTAGGCGTTATAAGGATTGAAATCCCAAAGTTTTGATCTTTGTAGTATTGTTTGGGAAGGCATCGTATGGGAACTTATCAAAAGTCCAGATAGATAGGTGGTAAGCGAGGACAACATTTGTGACTTTGTTTCGTTTATCGTAAAGATCTCGGAAAATATGGGTTTTACCAAAACAGTATTCACTATCAAAAATAAGGACAATTAAACTATCTACAAAAATAATATCATTTTACGAGATATTCGCCTTCAAAAATTGAAAAGTTAAATGGAAGTCAAAGAAGATCCTCAAACATCTGTAACTGGATATTAGTTTATTTACATTTTGTGTACATTATTTTGTAACAAGTATGTAGTGATTATATTAATTTATTTACGAATAACTGATGATGGTTTGATGGAGTACCTCCAATATGAATTGAAACCTTATCCTTTTCCCCTTTTTAATGATAGTGGGATGCGCAAAACAAAGAAAAGTGCTCTGTATAAACAACTATTCATACCATCAAATGCTGACCAATTTGACCTTCAAAATCAACCCGTTGTTGTGGATGGCGGTTTTTAATTACACAAGATTTTGTGGAAAAAGAATTAAACTGTATATTCTATATACAACGCCTACAGGAACATCTATATATATAAAAATGAATTGCTGTTCGTTAGTCTCGCTAAAACTCGAGAACGGCTGGACCGATTTGGCTATTTTTGGTCTTAAAATGTTTGTAGTAGTTCATAGAAGGTTTATACGTAAAGAAAAGTTTGAAAAGTTTCCCGAAAAATTTTCAAATTTGGAAGAAACTGAACAGCATTTATTGTATGAACTCAAAACCATAGCTCACAAAAACAGCTGTTCGTATAAAAAGCTTATGTTTGTTTAGATGTATTACCATAGCAACATTACTTAGAAAATTTATAATCACTTTAATACTCTTAAAACCAACAGCTTTTTAAGGTTAGATTGAAAAACTATAAACAAACACAAATAAAAATGCTTACAGAATTATAATTCAACATTGGTTATTAAATATCTATATAGGCCTGCTTAGAGATATGCTGTTTAAAATATTGTTTATATAAAATATATCATAACTATGAATTTTTTAATACTTTTCAAAACATATTTTCGCTATCAATAATAATAATAACAAACAAATTATTTGACACCATGCATATGTTTAAACATACACGAGTTTAAACATATTATATTGAAAACTAAACAAACAATCTGAATTAAACTAAATGCCAAAAAAATATCACATTCGTAGCTTTATTTTGATAATAATTGTATATTTAAATACTAAACAATATCTTATACTAATTAGGCCTATACATTTAAAATTACAAACTCTATTTGAACCAGTTTGTTACATCCTAAATTAACGCGGATGTTACAAAGTGATTCAAATATCTTTTCTACGACCCCCAGCTAATTTAAACCCTTGCTAAGAAAGGGTTGAAAGAAATTCGAAATTTTAGGGTGGTTTGGGGAGAGGGGTCAAAGTTACTAAAAATCCCTATAAGAACGAATTGGAATGAAATTTGGTACATAGCTTCCTCTAAGGCCGTAGGTGCTTGCAACATTGTCAATGAAATTAAGTGAAAGTCAAACTTAGTAAAAACTATAAATTAAAACGATATATTTAAAGCTTTTTCATGTTAGATAGTAGTTTACAGTAATAACATTTTCAGTGCTTTCCTAAATAGCATAGACTTTTTTTCATGCCCACAGTAGGATACACACAGGTATTCAACGAACACTTAAAATGAATTACAATTACGTCAAAAAGACTGAAAATACCAACAACCACGGGCAACGCCGTACGGGTCAGCTAGTCATTAATAAAAACTAATGTGGTGCGAGTTGCACATTGAGACATAGAACAGTACACAAGTACAATACCTAAGGTACAAAATGAAAAAGTCTGTCGATATACATTTTGACGAAAATACAATCACCACTGTACCACAAGATAGATGTTTGTCCAATAAAAACAACAAGGGAAGGTTGATACAGATATTGCGCTCTGAACTGAATGATCAAGGAACCCAATGCCTTCAAAGCCTTGATGATGCCAATACTCAGATTGTTAGGAGTCCGACAGAAAACGTAACAATAGTGACGACATAACTGTTGTTGGAGAAGATGTGGATTTCCTTGTTCTTCTTACTGCTCTGATCACAATATATTATTTTAAAGCCAGGTCTTGGTAAGACAGAAACACAAATATTTTCTTCAAAGAACCATCAGCAGCTGGGAAGGTGCTATTGTAGTCGATCATGCACTCAAACAACTTCAGCATGTTTTAAGAAGGGGAATGTTTCAGTCTGTAAAATGGTGATACAACATGAACCCTTGAGTTCCATTATAGAGGTGTTTAACAACCCCAATTCAAAGCATCAGCAAATAGCAGAGGCAGGGCAGTGATTTTTCTTAAATATCCATGGATCTATAAGAATAAAGGTCGGCACTCGGCAGGCTCTAAAAGGTTCTTTCCCAGTAGATTATATTGCTGTACTTAACCTCGTAATTAAGATACTTTTTCCGAGGATATTATTATACCTAATCCTGGAGGAGCGCAAATGTTCCACAGTAAAATGTTACAGAAAACTAGTTAACAATACTTTGACAGTAAAACTATACTAAAATGTGTACTGAAAACTAGTAAACAATACTTTGAATAATTGTATAGAGGGGAACACCGACTACAGTAAAAACTAAACATAAATCAAAGCTTAAAATTGATTAACACGCATAGCCTGCAATATGAAAATAAAATAGACAATTAGAAAATATTTAAACAGTTAAACAAAATACAAACAGAACCACAAAAATAATAAAGAGTTAAAATTCAAATAAAATCATCCTTAACTCTTATACACGTACTAGTTGCATTTATTCTTCTATTTAACTTAGTTTCGCTCCGCCCATTACAACCGCCATGTAATCCTAAGTGATGGTTTATTTAAAATGTAATAAGTGTAATGTATCTATGCCGGGATCGTGGGACACGAAAAGCCCTCTTATAAAATGTAGCAACTGCAACTAACAGCATGCGAAGATAATATTACTAAACTAATTCCTAATGTTGAAGCTAAAAGTAAAAGTGTTATAACATAAAAAGTAAAAGTGTGAGGTCGTGGGACCCCCGTCAGGAACGAAGTTCACCACCCCTTGTCTTCGATTCTTTTACCAGCCTTAACGGCAACATACACACATAATTTTAATCTTTCAATTGCCGTTTATTATTAGATTTTTTTATACAAATATTTACTGTTTCCATACGTTTAATGTTATAATAATAAAGGTGTGGAATTAATTATAACATCAAAGCTAAGATGGCAAACACAGTTAAATGCCCATTCTTTGTAAATACATTCAATAAACATAAAATGTTACTCATCAGTCTAGGCCTAAATTAAAATTATTGTATGTATGTCTAATTTATTTTACCTGCCTTAACGGCAACATAGATACAATAATTTTAGTTTAGGCCTAAACTTAAAATTACTTTCTAGGCCTAACCTAAAATTGTTGTATGGATGTTGCCGTTAAGGCAGGTAAAATAAATTAAATATACATACAATAATTTTAGGTTAGGCCTAGACTGATGAACGAACATTTGATGGTTATTGAATGTATTTCAGCGCTTGACTATAATATCTTAACTACGCCGGACGGAACCGATCGTCTCTTAATTTCAATTGATGAACCAAAACAAAATGTTTCTTGAATGTATTTTACATTCATTGCCGTAGTAACCAATTTGGTAACGCTTTTTCGTTACGCATTAGATTTTCTATCTGTTAACTCCGCAAACCGCGTTAAGGAACTTCTTTCCAAAAACATTTGTTTTGTTTATATTTTCACAGTTGTGTCCGACTTCCCTCTAGGATTGTGAAGTTGATTCTGTTAAATGCATGATTCAATGTTAAATGTTAGACTAAGACTTTTTACACAGTCAATTGTAAACACAACATGATATAAGTTTACAAATTATTTACAGATCGAGTTTACATGTATGCAAAACGTCTCAACAACGAAAAAACATATAGAAATTACTATTTCAGGATAAGCTATTACTTTAGTTACCTTTTCGCAGGAAATTGAATTTCAAGACTTTGTCGGTGGTCCAGGGGTAGCTAAAATATTTCAAATCGGAATGACATTTATGTGATACATCATTTTAAAAGTACTTTGTTTGAAACGGCAGTGAGTTTCAACTATTATGTTCACGTAGAATATTTTTAAATAAATTATATTAGCCATTTACGCAATACTAGACAAATTATGTACAGTTACAGTTTATTACAATTCTATGTAAATTGTTTCAGATTCAAATTGTTACATTTTGCCGTCTTGGCGTGTGTGACAACGTTCTGCATCATGATGTTTTTATTCTTGTCAAAAACCGTGTTATAGTCTCTTATAAAATTAAATATAATTATTAATAAATATTTATATATGTATAATATAAAATGTTCAATGTTGTATTTTTTAATTATTAATTTCCTAGTTTGACAATATTTATTTATCTGTACGAGAGCTGTCTAAAAAGTACAGTGAATGGTCTAATACATATCGGTATTAAAAGCTTTAAACAGCGCGCGTGCACGCGTACGCATGTATAAACATGTCTGGACCTGCCATCTGTCGGGAATTGCGCGAGGCTTCTATTGCAGTACTTTTACAGTCATTGCAACAGAGTGTGCGTCAAAAAGCCATGGAGCAACGACACAACATTAAGTTCTGCTTCAAATTGGGTAAAACGGCGACATAAAAACATAAGATGTTGGTGCAAGTGTACGGACAGGATGCTGTGAGTACGAAATGTGTGTACGATTGGTTTGCACGTTTTTGCGCTGGCAAAGAACCAGTGGAGGACGAACCGCGTTCGGGACGACCATCCACAAAGAGGACGCCGGAAAACATTGAACGTGTGAGAGCGATGCTAATAAAAGATCGGCGATTGACTCTGCGAGTAATAACAGAAGTTAGTATTAGCAAAGACATAGTAGGGACCATTTTTAGTTTTCAAGTCTTAATAAGGCCTTAAAGGGATCACGGTTTGCGGACGTCGAAGAGATTCAGAACCAAGTGACGGCAATTCTGAAAACGATTCTATGTGAAGACTTCTCCAACAGTTTTGGGACGATATACGATCGTTGTCCGAAGTCAGGGCTCTATTTAAGCTGGATTTACACATGTAGTACTGTGCGCATACCGTGCGCGTACTGTACCGCTACCGTGTCGTGATTGTTTCAAATTAAAAATGGTCTAACCTATTTGAATTCCTTGTACAGACTGTTTTCAATTTACACATGTAGGACTGTGCGCGTACTGTGCTCAGACTGTTCTCCATTCGACTGCTTCTAAAACGATTCTTCAAGGTCATGACAGACGACAGTCCGACACGGTCGGCGCACAGTACCCCACAGACTAGACTGGTATAGACCGACCGAGACTGCTGTAAACTGCCACAGACTGCCGTAGACCGTTCTAAGAAGCAGATTAGAGACGAGGGTAGGGATATTCGGCTACAAATCAACATTTCATTTAATGTTTGTGCTTTATTACTTTAATAATTTAATTTTGTGCGTTAATTGTTTATTTATTATTCTATTTATTTGTGACAACCTGCTAAATTTTGAAATGAATGAAGAGAAATTAATTTTACTTGTTCGTGAACATCGCACTCTCTACGATTTAAGTCATAGAAACTATGACAATAACTTATAAAAGACAATTAATTTATGGACAGAGATCGGCAGTGAATTAGGTACTTCATATAAGCAGCAGGCAACAATTACGTTCTCTTCGTCTTGATCCATGATAGACACTACGTTTCCCGTCAACGAACGGAAGAGTACTACGGTCGACAACAGTTCGGTATGAGCACAGTACCATAAAAATGTTTAAATCGAGACGGTCGAAGACAGTCACGACACAGTAGCGGTACAGTACGCGCACAGTACTACATGTGTAAATCCAGCTTAACAAGGGCTAAACCGTTTCTTTGATCTCGGCACTATGCCGCCAGTTTCACTCTGACGTCACCATGCTGACACACACCAGCTGGAAATATTTTAGTAATGTGCGCGCTTTCGTTAACTCACTGTTGTAACTCGATGGAAAGGCTTTAGTAAAATAAAATTTAGATATTCTTAATCTGCATAAAGTACGGATTCCAACAGTATAAAAACTTTTATTTTAACAGGTATTTCAAATTTTAATAATTGAAAATATTTGAGAATTTTCACAGAGTGACATGGAAAAGTTACTAAGCGAGGAGATTTTTTATTTTTGGTTAAAATAAAAGTTTTTTATACTGTTAGAATCCGTACTTTATGCAGATTAAGAATATCTAAATTTTATTTTACTGAAGCCTTTCCATCGAGTTACAACAGTGAGTTAACGAAAGCGCGCACATTACTAAAATATTACCAGCTGGTGCGTGTCAGCATGGTGACGTCATATGCGATCGATACTGGGTCACCGTAAATGATCAAAATGGTATAGCCCTTGTTATAGAGCTCTGGTCAGAAGTGCGCTGTGTCTGGTGGAGAGTATTTTGAAGGCCATTAAAGGTATTTCTAATGTACATTCTGTTTTTATGATTTTATCATACCATCCACCGAACTTTTTAGACAGACCTCGTACTGTATTGTGTATGGTGAAGGTTGCATGTTTTCTTAGCATTTAACGGTTTAACTACTTAACCAATTTGTATGAAAGTTTTACTGATATAGTCTTTCCTAAGTGCAAGGGTCTAAGTTTCATTGACGACCTAAAATGAGAGATTATATCTGATGATGGGACGTAAGCCTCGAAACGCGTAATTAAAGGATATATAGAAGTCACAGACGGTGTACAGTAAGTACTTGATAACTTATTATCAATCGTTTCCATCTACTTTTTTTAAATTTAGATTACCCACCCCACCCCCACCCCCACCCGAAATTTTGGTGCCTTTTATGCTTTACATTGGATAAACCGTTAAAAATTGTATAAAACAATTACTGAATAAATGATGCCAATGAGTTTTTAGTTGTGTGTATCTTTTGTTTTTTGTTTTATTATTGGTTTGTTTTTAGTTCATACATTTTGTATTAGACGTAGTCTACTACTAGGCCTATAGAAAAAATAAATAAAACTGTAACATTAATTTTTTTAAAGAATTTTGACAAAAAAAAAATAAGACTTGATGTAATAACAATAATAAACTAAATATTTATTTTCAAAAATGTTTAATGCAGACAATTAATAATTATTAACAAAAATCAATGTTTATTGACAAGAAATAAGGGTATTTATTAAATAAAGGTGGGTGCCTTTTATGTTTTACATTGGATAAACCGTTAAAAATGTGATAAACGAATTTCTGAATAAATGATGCAAATGAAAAAATTGTCTACAAAAACTTGCTCTTTGGATTACAGCTTTTATTGCAGTCAATGGATAACCCTTAAATGATAGGCCTACATTATAACAATATGTCGATAAAATATTTCTAGTAAAAACAATTTAAAAACAATTCACCACCATCATATTATGTCTATAACTTTTTTAATAAAATAACATTTTTTATCTTACCACTCGAACTTTATAATTTTATTACAAACTAGCCCAATTGGTTGCAAATAAACGTGGTTTGGTTCATTGTAGGCCTAACCTAAAATGATGTTCATTTTTTTATCCAAATAAGCTGTTTATATATAATATGTAACAACCAATGTTTGAATTGAATTAAAATATAGTAAGATTTTTAGTTGATTTTTTTTTTTTTTTTGCTTTAAGTTGGTCAATTTAACCTAAAAAAGCTGTTGTTTTTAAGAATAATAAACTGATTATAAATGCTAAGTAAAGTTGCTATGGTAATGAATGTAAACAAACATGTGTTACTAAGCATTTTATACGAACAGAAAACAAGCTGAGACTCCGCATAAATGTTTAAAATATATATTTTAACTCCTACGTCAAGTTTCAATTCAATATATTAAAATTCGGCCAACTTAGAATGAGCCAATGCTTCATATATGAATAAGATGTCCCCTTTTAGTGATTTCCCCTGCTGCAAAATACATACTTGCATTATCGATTTTTTTCCAGACAAACCATTGCTCGGACGAAATAAATACACATGACCTTTTTTGTTGAAAAATACCTTCCCTACACGGTGGTATGTTTTATTTTTCTCTATCTTTATTCCAGCTCGAAATATTAAGGATAATCGAAAAAAAATGATAATCGATTTTTTTTTTTTGACTTTGGGAAATCGATAGACTAATAAACTTTTTTTATGTTAATCTACATACTTTAAGGTACTTATAAAAAAATTCAGCCGTATTGTAAATTACTGGAACTTTTGGTATAAATTTACCCCTACCGACTGGCCTATTTATATAAAAACCTAATTTGAAGTATTACGAACTTTTTAAAACAAAAAATAGCCAAATTTATCCAGCCGTTCTCAAGTGATGCACTTACAAAGGAACAGCAATTCATTTTTATTATATAGATCAATAATAATGTCGGGAATAAATTATACATAGTGGTGAAAGAAGGTGACGGCTTCCAAACACAGTATTTTTTTTAAAGCGTTAGCATAAATAAAAACATACTTTGCATCGCTTTTTACAAACTTATGGATCTGCCATAATTTTCTTATAAAATATATGATTTATATTTTCTAGCATATAGATAATAGATATTGAAGGCTCTAAAGAAAGACGAAACGGCTGTGAAAGTAGGAGTTCGAAGATGACTAGACAGCGAAGTCGTCCTGGGATGAAGGATGTTTGAAAATAATTGTTACATTATTTCAATGAACAGAGATCAAACCTATTAGTTCTGAAGACATACTAAATTTGTTTTCAACGTTTCATAAATTGTTCCTTCTGTTCAAACGAATATCTAAAACCTAACCCAAGACTATATTTATCTTCCCCGTTAATAAAACTGAAAAAGAAAAGAAAATATTCTGTGTGGTATTAGAAAATGACACATTGTCATTTCAATATTCCCTGAGCAAAACGTAAAATCTATAAATATATCAAATTGGATTCACAAGAGAGTTGCCGTCATGTACACATTTCTCAATTTACCACGAGCACGTATGTAAAGAAAGAAATCTCTAAGAATTCCATTAACAGCTGAAGTCAGTATTACTGCACTTCTTTGTGTATTTTTCCTCGAAGTAAATTTACTTCTAAATATATTCATATGTACTTTTTCACGATTTTTTAAAAGATGGAATCAAAATGTGGAACACTCTTATTGATCAGTATGATGGAATGTTTTAACATTGCAGTAGGCAACCTTGTTCAAAATAACGAAATTTCATGCCGTATCAAATAACCGTTTTGAAGACACTAGGCAGTTTTCAAGAAATTTGAAGGACAAAAAACAAGACAAAGATAACTGCATTTTTAATTTACATTTAATTATTTATATCACAATATTTTTGAACAGTATAATGTAACAAATTATTATTTAAATTTGCTTGTACAATTACTACATAGTTTACAAAAGTATGTGATGTTTTCTTTAACTTTACACAAACACAGGTATTGCAAGTCTATATATTATATCTATTGTTTTTATATACAGGGTGTTCATTAAAAGGCTTTAACCCTCTCCCTCATTATTTTTGTTACTGAAAATAAGTCAACAAAACTTTGTATATATCTTGTGTTGCATAGCAGGACTTCAAAATAATTTGATCTATAAATATGAAATAAAAAGCAATTAAACAATAATATTTTTGTATTTTTCTTTAAATATATAACAATGTATTTAAATACAAAATTTTAACAAATATGTCTACAGTTTTATAATCCCAATAATTGTACACATTTATCGAGTTAAAAATCCTCGTCAGCATAGTTAGGTAGGCCTAGATAAAGTCTGTTGTTTTTAAATAATATTTTTTTAAATAGTGTATTTCTGATGTGTATCTAATTAATCTGCCTGTCATTCTTCACGGGGGCTTACTAGTAAATATACTATTTAGAAGTACAGTAGTTCTCTGACTTATCGTATATTACAATAGTCTATTCATGATAAGAATAGAATGATACAATAGAATCATGCATGACGATGAATATTCAAACCTCAAAGAAATGAATGCGGGCGTCAGGAAATTACATTAGAACCTATCCTTACTTGATATAAGTGTATACAAGTAATTTACCACAACTAGACGATGTTGACAACTTTGCTGACCATACAGTTCTTACTGCAGTATGAAGTATATTGATATTTCTACTAATAAGTTGCAAACAACAACTGGAAAAATATACAAATGAATCAAATGTTGGAAAATTAAGCTAATATGTCAATTTTATTAATAACAAACTGATCAATTCACATGCACTGAATCTACCTACATTTCAATGGTAGCCGAAGGATTAGCACGAAATATTGAAAATAATAATAGTTCCAAAAAAATAATAATTCCAATAAAAAAAAAAGAAAAACCTTCAACATGTCAACTCAGAAGCTTTTTACTTTAATGCGTGTTTTTGGTACCAAGATACAAAAATTATTATAAGTAATTAATTACCTTAAAAGGTCCGCCCTATGACTTCAAATGCATTTCTTTGTTACTGTATTACATGTTTCTAAGTCATAACTTCATCATCATCTACTTCTTTTGTTTGTTCGTTCACACTGTAGAACTCGTCACACATTGAATAATTTGTATACACACAACACTTACACTAACACAAAATTACATTAACACAATTATGTCTAACACCGGTGTGCGCTCCGTCAAGTCCATCGAAGTGCTTCAGGCAAGAGCGAATAGTCTTACTGACAATAACCTCTGTTAAACTTTCGATAAATGTTTGAGGGCTGTATCATTTAAACGATGAGACTGGAAAGAAATTTGATAGTTCAAAATGTCTTCTGGTTTATTTTTGAATGCTCTATAAATTTTAAACCTATTCACATCTGCACAAAAGGCACTTATATGAACGCGCTGGAGGAATTTGAAATTTATAAAGCTAATAAATACAATAGCAATGCATTACTCAATGACCAATTGCATTTTAAATCAAACTTATTATATGACTCGGCTATAAAGATCTCCGAGTCTTTGCGACGGAATACCTCGTCTTATCAGTTGTCGCTCGACCGCCTGCCGTAGTAGACGTCTACCGGAAAATTTATATGTGTTATGTGTCGTGAGTTGTATGTTGTTGTGTTTTTGTAATGTGAACTTTTAATTTATTTATTAAATAATCTGATGATGAAACATAGGTTTCGAAACGCGTCATTATAAAAAACGCAGACGAAGTCACAAGACGGAAACAATAAGGTAAAAATATTATCATATTTATATATGATTTTTAATGACACCCCAAAACGTGTTCTGGGGACCATGATCGGTGCTCATTTGCTATTCCCGACCTTGGGTCATACCATAAGGGCCACTGCAATAGCTCATTTTTCCTATGGAAATTCGCTAAAAAGGTTGTAGTACAATAGAAATTGATATTATGGCGTGAGATGGCAACATTATAAAGTATGTAATTTCATTAATGAAAAATAAAATATTTAACATTTTTATTAAAATATTTAAATAACACAGTAAAGCAGGGATCGTAATTGATTCATATTTTCTAATGCGTATGACTTTGATTCTACTACGTAATTATGTTGAGTTGAATCGCAGTTAGCGACGTAAATAGACAGAAACGAACAAAGAACGGATGCATGAAGTTCTTAGAAAGCAGAGAAGAAGGCAAGATAGTTAAGAATGTGATAAACAATAAACTTCTACAATTGAAATAGGAGTTTAATAATAAGACTGAAAATTCCAGTCTTAGAACAGGCTCCAATATGTTAGCGCATCGCTTAAAATTCTTCGTTAAAAGTTGTGTTTGAATAAATTTCGTCCTTTGTTAATATAAATTCTTCAATAAATCGTCGTTATAAACATTTTCTCAGTAAACTCCGGTATATTGACAATATTTAATTATTTTGATCTCTTGGTAAGTTAATTATTAATTGATTTCTGACTTTATTCATTCATGACTTTTTTAATAACTTTTATTTTACATATATTTGTTGTTTGTTTTCCAAAAATTTGTTGCGTCACCATATTGGTGTTTCACACCATGAACTTCTAAATACGAGTAAACCTTATAAAAACAAAATTACACGTAGATGTGTTGTAAGGTTTGTTAAGGGTCACAAAATATTAAGCCTCAGATAAGTCCCCTATTTCTCTTAGAAAGGTGGAATGTCGGATTTACTACCATGAAAAGCAGTCGAGCGTGGTTATTAACAGAAATCGCCATTCCTGTGCTTTGTAACGGAAACGCATTCTTACGATATACTGCTGGCTTCGGACAAATTTATAACTATCCATAAGATATTAGATTCAGGTACTAGACGATATCTAAAAGTAGATGATGCTGCAATATGAGTAACAGGAAAAGGGGTAGCTGTACGGGTTAGTAAGGAAATTAAGTTTGATTACTTTGTGGTCGCAGGATAGGTTACTTATTATTACCGAATTTCCATAGAGCTATTGCAGTGGCCCTTATGGTAAGACCCAAGGTCGGGAGTAACAAATGAGCACCGATCATGGTCCCCAGAAACCGTTTTGGGGTGTCATTAAAAATCATATATACATGTATGTATGTGTTCGCACTCTAGCGGCCGCATTTTAAGTCCGATTTGGTTCAAATTTGGTACACATGTTGGTTATCTACGTCGCTCGGACGAGTTCGTTAGCCAAAAAATCCAACAATCAGAAGCACGTTTTTTGACCGGAAGTAACTATTTTTTGAGATTTTTCCTACGAGAATGGATTTGTTTTTAAGTTTTTTCTACAAATATGAATATAAGATGTTAATCTGCACATTTTTTTTTTACGCGACCTTATAGCTTGCTTGGTTCCCCCAAAATCGATCAAAACGTAAAATACAATAGAAGTACCCGGTCCAAAGCCATGTGGTTAAATGTACTGTGGGGTTGGCGTGCGAAGCGCACAATTCATTGTGTATTGAAGATATTCCCAATACGGTGGTTGGGGTGCGAAGCACGCAATGCTTTGTGTATTGAAGATACTCCCAATATGCGGAAGGCGTGCGAACCATTTTGCAGCTATTCAGCACCGTCGTGAATAGATCTATTTCCCAAATTGGTGGTTGAAACCCTAAAACATAGGCCTATAAACTTAATTTTGGAAATTTGCTCAACTCACGTCAGCGTTTCACCTGAGTGATCGAATTATTTAGATATTTACTAGTTACTAGTTATTTAAACCTACGTATTAAAATGCCATCTAGGGACTGCACTACTTTATTCTGTTACTGTCAACAATACAACTTTCGATTAATAATTAATGTTTGTACCTTTATCAAATTACTGTAGATGCATTTATCACAGGTCCTCAGATTATGTGTTTTATTCAATCATAAATGACTCAGTGTTGT
>JAGFPH010000031.1:516611-528211 GCA_018207615.1 Philaenus spumarius
TATCAGCGAAAATTAATACTAGTTTTAAAAAGTGCAAATTAAATTTTAAAATAGACTACACAACAGAGGATAAAGCAACATATTTTACATAATTGTACATTGCATGCATACTGATATTTAGATTTACTTGATTAAACTACAACGTACAATACACATGGATGCAGTAGGTTACATCCTTACTCTCTTGTGAGCTTGATCTTATCTAAAATAAGAAAACTATGAAGGTTCAACAAAAATATTTTACTCCAACAAAACACGCAATGTATTGTGTATTAAAAATACTTCCAATACGGGAAGTTGGCGTGCGTGGCACACAATGCATTGTGTATTGAAAATACTCCCAATATGGGGTTGGCGTACAATGCACTGTACGTCGGCCTCGTCTCATGGTGTTCAGTGTCAAGCTCACATGTGCGTCCCCCCCCCCAAAGTTTTCCTGGCTACGGCCTTGCAGAATGGTATAAACGTCTCTTTACAAATTTAACCGATTTCGAGTCCGTTGTTTTTTATTTAAATCGGTATGGCAAAAACGACAGATCTTTTTTTTATCTTTTCCTTTCGCAAAATAAGTGTCGCCTGTGGTTTTAGATTACTTTTTACGCCGAAATTTAATGCAAATTAGCTCAAATCGTATTCGGGTGTAGTTAATTTCACGGACTCCCGTTGTGATTTGAATTAAATTAAGTTCGGATTGATTAAGTTTTATCGTCGGTATTTCATTAAATTAGCTGAAATCTTATTCGGACGTCACGCTTCGTTCTCGAACTCTTCACGTGAAATTACCGTTTAACTAACTATGAGAGAAACTAACTATGCAACGTGAAATTACCGTTTACTATACGGCTATTACCGTATATCGTAAAAGAGTGCACATTGTTTTATACATAAATATCTTCTTAAAATTATGCAAAACATCTCAAGACGGAGACCAGGTAACTAGTCATATCCCGTCAGTTTGTTAACGAGCCAACCACTGTTTGCTTTACTTCCGCTCTCCTACCTTCAAAACACAGATTTTAAAAGTTACCTGATCTAGCCGAGATTCGAACCCGGTGTCTTATGATCAGAAAGTTTCCTCGCTATCCACTCGGCTATGACTTGCCTTAAGAAATACTGACAATAAAACAACACTTTGTTACTTGCTACCGTATTGCCTATCTCGTCCCTTCTTCTCTCGCTGTTATAATATATACTGCAATGCAAGCCATGATTTTGTCGACAGTTTGAGTGCTTCTCCTGTAAAGTTAACAATTTCTGACTAAGCCCTTTTGCCCTAGCTTCAAAGATTTAATTTTACGAATTATTTACAGGCTATTTACGACGGTATAGTTATAAACACGATGCGATCACGTGATTGACACAAGGGGATCACGTGATTTACCGAAGCAATCACGTGGTCGATTACACGCTCGATCAGGCATAAACCAATTAGTCACGCTGAATTTCTTATCAAGGTCAAGATCGCGATCAACCGAAACCAATTAGTCACGGTCAATTTGTTATCGGTGTCACGTTCAATTTGATTGCGTCATGGGTAATTTGTTATCGGTGACCTTTGGCGTCAAGGGTCTGGTGACCTTGGGGTCAAAAGGTCAGATTTGATCAAGAACCCCTGTTTCTATACTACTAATAATTTTATTTGAAACAGTACATAAACATACAAGCATAGTAATTATAATTTATTACCTTTTTATATAAATGGTTTTACTACATTTCAGTATTTGAGGTAAAAACTGTGATTCATATTTGAGAACATTCGATTTCGACCCATCTCTTGTTAACAGTTAACTTTTGACTGTCGTAAAGAAGTTTATTTCCATAAGTACACCTATAACGCTTTGTTGACTAGTCACTTACTATCCAATGGTCACTTTTGTCGCGTAATTCACGACGCCGTTTCGGCTAATCAGCCCTTATCAAGTTTTCAGGAACACTGGCCTTTGTCACAGCTTATGTTTAAAACACATTTCATTGCCCACTAACTAACCTTGCAACCGACATAACACAAGCCCATCAACCTTGAAGCTTTGGGGAAGTATACCTTTTCAACCGCAGGAGCTATTCTGATAAAGCAACTAGTGTATTACTTGACCATACCACAGCGCCAATGTCGTCCTTGTCAACTCAAAAGTCAAGCATTCGTTTCTGATCGCTTCGCCATTTTTTGACTAGTCACTCGGAGTCAGTCCTTCTACAGCGAAAGATGCGTCACACAGCTTTAGTTTCGAATTAAACTAGATACAAATAATGTATAACTTGTTTTCTGTAATTAATTAGTGTTAGCTTGATAGTGAAACTAAAGAGCCTAATTTTATTTCTTACAATAGCCTGAGGACATATCATTTTCAAATAACCTAAAAGTGAACTGATTTAAATAATCTTTATCAACATAAGGTTAATTTCCAACTGTAACCTTTTGTACTTTAACAGTGAACATCTCAAAGTATATTTATATGAACTTACAGCCTAATTAAAGCAATATTAATTAATTTTAATACACAAAGGCCTAGTGATAATTGTGTTGCAGAATGGTTAATTTGAACTGTAAACTTTACCAGTTTTGTATAAGGGCAAACTTAACTAATAATTTAATAAAACCATAAAGAGAGGTTAACTGGTGTCTGATTTGAAGGGCAAAAGAAAAAATCATTTAATTAAGTCTAATGTTTTTGTGTAGTATGGCACATGGTCAAATTATGCAAGTTGAAACCAATTTCAACAGGAAGTGCACTACAACATAAGCGCACTCCTAGCGACTGATGGCGCAAACTACCTATTTTCCTGGTCTGAATCCTACCCGTTTAAAACAGCATCCAATGTTAAAAAAGCCCCAACCGCCTGTGTGGTTGGCATACTTTGGGAATGTATAATGAATGTATACTCTTACAAATATTTAAAAATATGGAGAAACTCAACTTCAATAATAAATTACAAAAATGTTTTACACAAAAAATAAAAAATCGGAAATTAAAGTTTTATTACAGACTGCGAATTTTTGTGACAATAAATCATCCAATGTACGTACATTGGAGAAAATACAAACTATTTTAACAAATTGTATTCTTATACCTTTTATTTCGAAATTGGTTTGTACGAAACTGACATTGTAGGGGAGTTGTAATCATTCATAACCTGGAGTCTTGCCTGGAGACTAGTTTATGAGGAAAGCGACAATTGTAATATTCATTACAAATTATGGATATTACCTAAACACCCCAGAAGTTTAACTTTCAGTCTAATTGAAGGGAGCTGTTTAATATTAATCGTACCTTAGTAACGTAAAACAGTTCATTGCAAAACCACATAACGCCGATGTTTTATATATTTAATGACTATTATACAAGGTAATTATCTATATTGTAGTTGTGTATGTGTTCAACAAATCATTTATTTCACTTTATTTGTATTTACACTTCCTATGCCAGTGATCGATAGTGTTAAAATTGATCAAGATCTGTTGTAAAATTTGACCGACTGGATCTGGAAGTTCATCCCAACAAATTTTGAAAATTTTTACATATGGAGTATTTTTAGGTTATTTTAGCTTCATAGGTAACGTTTATAGCTAGACCTAATTTAAAACTTCTTAATTAAGTTCTTTCAGCCTATTTTATGATTTTTTCAATATGATAATAATTTATACATACATTACATCTAGAACTGACAAGTTGAAAACTATGTCATAAAATTGTTAATGAGATTGATCAATAAAAAGTACAGAAAATCACCAGCCTTACTTCAAAAGTCAAACTCCTATAACTACTTAACTAATAGGTTTATAAATAAACGGTACCAGGAACTGGCACATACTTTCTCACAAACATATTTAAATTATTAAACAGATTCACGGTGACTTGTAGGGTGGGGTAGGAGAGGTGATTTTGTATTAAAGTTGTTTTCCCATAAAAATCCATAAAATAACGGAAAAACCAACTTTTCTCAAAAACGGCTCGAACGATTTTGATTAAAATTGTACAGTTTATAGTACTTTATTTCCCTAATAAACTATAAAATTTTAATCAAAATCGTTAGAGCCGTTTTTGAGAAAAGTTGATTTTTCCGTTATTTTAAAGGTTTTTATGGAAAAATTACCCTTAAAAATAAAAAATTCACAAAAATGAAAAAAGGGCCTAGAGATACCGTAGATTAGTACCTCCATACCAAATTTCATCAAAATCGGACCACTGGTTTAGGCTCTAAGTCTGATAACATCCACACAGACACACATACAGACACACACACAGACATCACTCCGAAAACCACTTTTTTAGGTTCAGGGGGACCCAAAACGGATATTTCCACCAAAAACTCAAACTCGAAAATTTTGACGAATACAATACTTTCTCCATATACTATGTATGGTATAGGGGGAGAAAGTAAAAAAAGCAGTCGCGGGACTGCCGACAGAAGTGAAAACTGTAATGAATATAAATCATTGGTCATATTGGTTTAATCTGAAATTTGTTTATTTTAAGACTACCAAGTAAACTATTTTAACACAACTTACGAAATGAGGAAGCACAATGTCCATTTCAGAGATATTACCAAGTAAACTATTTCAACACAACTTACGAAATGAGAAAGCACTATGCCCATTTTAGTTGAATTACCAAGTAAACAATTTTAACTCAATTTACAAAATGAGGAAACTCAATGTCCATTTCAGAGGTATTACCAAGTAAACTATTTTAAAACAACTTACGAAATGAGGAAGCTCGATGTCCATTTCAGAGGTATTACCAACTAAAACTGTATACTCTGCTAAATACACATGTGTACTATATACAGAGTGTTTCACTGAAACGCTGACAAACTTCAGGAAATGGTTCCTTGTATCAAGGGAAGAAAGAAATGTATAAACATAGGTCCCAAACCCATTTTTCTTACTTATAGCTTAACAAAAATTTCCAGATTTCCATGTAGTTCTAGTGTTTTTTTTTTACCTCTAGACAAAAATTGAGTAGAGATATTGTGTTAAAATTTGTACTGGTAGTTGGAGCAGAAAATTCTGCAGACATACCATTGGTTTTTAGTCAGAAAATAACAATAATTATTCGGTGGTTGCCTTCCAAATTGTAAAATTAATTAAAAAAATTAAAGCTTAAAAGATGTTTTTTTTTTAATTTGACACGCTTGCAGAAATAGCGCATTAAGATAAATACGAATAAATCTGATTCCATCAGTTTTTGGAAAAGACGCAGAATGACAGACAGAGTCTCTCGTGCCGTGGAACTTGATGGGGTGGTTATCCCTTGGAAGCATAGTGTCAAGTACTTCGGCATAAAGCTGGACAGTCGACTCAACTTCAGGCGTCACGTGTAGAACAAGGTCACCGAAGGAAAGCGAATCCAGGACCCCTTGTTGCCATGGCGTAGCCCCTTGGCAGTAAAAGCTAACTGACAGTTTTTCTGTTGATAGTGCGATCTGTGCCGATGTACGCATCCACTGGGCGCTTGCCAGCAGAAAAAAAACTGGAGACACTTCAGACTGCGGCTCTTCGCGGACTCACTCATCAGCCACGGTACGTGAGGAACTCCACCATTCTAGCTAGGGACATCTCTGTCCTAGACGTTTTCGCTAAATGTTTTCAGGATGCACGCGACTCGGGCAATACACTCATAGCCGAGATCTGCAAGAGACTCGACATCCCTGAAGATGGAAGGCCTCGGACCTGTCGCCATCTTGGACCATCCATCATAGTCTTGGGACTTCAGCTCCTCTAACTTGTAAACTCCATAATGCATGCTTTTAAATTTTCTATTTCAGCGAGTGTTCAGTCTGCAGCTTGCAGCCGTTGGGGAATTCCCTAGGTGCTGCCACCGCTCTCCCCAGTGTTGCATGCTGATCGTCTCTGTCCGTTCAAGGTTCTGAGTGACTCTCACGTGGGGGGAGGGAGGTTGTTTTAGTGGGTAGTACCATTGTATTTGGATGACCTAATAGAACTCCGATCCAATGCAATATTTTGTTCCACTGGAAATTCGACTTTTTTGGCGCTATCTATTGGGGAAACGAAGGAAGCTGTTTGAAACACCAATGCTACCAATGCTTTCTCCCTAGCGCTACCTCGCGGCGCGATCATGTACTATTTTCGCGACAGCCTTTTTTCCGGCACACAGCCCCCGTATGGATGCAAGATCTATTTATTATTCATGATCTATGGTAGTACTCATGTTCTAGGTGAGTACCACAGTATCTCTCAGGATAGAGGTCAGCGTAAACGCATTTCATCCTACCAAGAAAAAAAAGTTTGCATTACTAGTTTGGAACTTTGGAACTGAACATTATTACTGAAGTATTTATTCTTGTTGTAAACCTCGTTGGACATTCGTACTCGAATTTTCGTTTATAAAATTAACTTAATTAAATCAGCGAACTTTTCTTAAAAACTGAAAGAACTGTTTGGTAGGAACAATTCGAAAAACTTGGAGTTGAAAATTTAAAATGTTTATGAAGTGTGTCCTGCGGGAAATCATAATCCGTTCCTCCGCTTTTGAAACAGAATTAACTTCTTGTCTCTGGCAATGTAAGCGTGAAGCTTTGAATATCTATACTGAACCGATTGAAAAAATAGTTTTACTAATAAAAAGCTACACTATCCCTGAGTAACATAGGCTATAATTCATTTTTATAAAAACATTTTTTTATTTAAATATTTGTAAATTTAGTCGGGGAAAATCTTAGGTTCTGCCTAGAATGATGATCCAACACATGTATTTACATTTATTACCGTAGCAACCAATTGAATAAAATAACAGATAAAGGAGCTGTTTGCTCCAATATTTCCATTAACAGTTGATTTCAAACTTTGTATCAATAATTATTTATGTTTCTATCTTTTAGATTAGGTTTTTATTCAAGTGTGAACCTGAGCCTTACTGGTTCTTTTAACCTTTCTTATAACTGCTGTTATAAAATATACGAAATAATTTGATTTGAACATTTAACATTATTTACCATCTTACCTTTGGGGTTAGTATTAATCCTAAAGATAACAGATAACATATATAAAAGATAACATGATTATGTGTATGATGGGGTTGGCATGCGGACTACGCAGAGGTTTCCCCTAGTCTAATTAACAAACAACAAAGTTATAAATAAATACATTTCAAAAATAATTTAATTAAATGTAACATAAAATATTAACATTACACTTTTTTTGCTGCAATATTTAAATTTGGGGATATGTTTGTAGTTTTGTACAGTGGTTTCGTTGTTACTTCTGGTAATTACTTAAATGTGTTCATCATTAGATATAGCTATATGGAGTGCCTAAAAGCCAGCTTTTTATTAAAAGACAAAATTAAATTTCCTGTTTTGACCATTGCATCCGCTTACAGCTCTGATTAACTTGCTCATTTCCTCGCACGAAGGTTTACATCCGCCTGATTTGAAATGAACGATTATAGAAAGATAATGTTCACAAACGACTATTTAATTAAATCTATGCAAGAACATTACTAAAAATAACACTGGCCAGACAAACATACAACTTAAGAAGTAATTAATTTAAAAACTCAATGTATCAAATTTGAATAAAAAGAGTAACAGTCTGTGTGACTCTTATAACTTTAAGTAATTTACTTAATTGTTCGTGACGAGTTTCGGAACTTTATTCTATCATCAGATTCTCGCTCCATTGAGGCCGTTACCAAATTAAAATAATATAGTTGACTGTATATATATTTTAATGTGTTAAGGGTCTGCTCCAGTAAACTAGAAAGCAACAGGAAACACAAGCGCTTCTCTCTATAGCCCTATCTAAACAGTGCAATTTCTTGCAGCTGAGCGCTGTGACATTGCCTCATTTCAAACCATTTTATAAATCCATCTTTTGTAATTGACTGCTGAAAAAAAATGAATATTCTTTATAAAATTTCGTATCCGGCTTGCAAATTACTTTTCATTATTAATTTTTTATTGTGTTAAGGAAAAAATTCAAACTTTGTACTTACAAAATGTCAATTACATTACAAAAGAAAAGCATTTAAAAAATCTAAAATGCAAAACGGATGCGTATTGTAATTGTGCTTAAAATGAGACCTTGCAAACAATTTTGTGAAAAAAAATAAACGAAATAAATGGTTTGAAATTTAACATTGCTCTTATGGGATAAAAATCCAAGATGGCCGCCACTACAGCAGACCCTTAATGACCTCAATAGAGCGAGAATCTGATGATGGAATAAAGTTCCGAAACGCGTCATGAACGAGGAAGTAAATTACTTAAAGTTATAAAAGTCACACAGACGGACAAAATAACTCTTTTTATAGTAATGAATTGTTTAAGTCGATAACCTCTGTCATAAATAGTACCTCCCGCAGCCCAATTGTTTTTTCCCCATTGTATTTGTTTGTTTTTAACAATGAAAGATAAGCTCTAATAAAAGAATTAAAGTATTTGGATATTTTTCAAAATGAAAAAATATATAAAATCAATTATGGAATATTTAGTAGTAAACATTTTTACAAACAACCAGTAATTTTCAAAAATAGATTGTGGACAATTTTTTACGTTCCTAGAAACTTTGAAATAGCAGTTCTTTCTGGAAATTGTTATTGCACTTTTTATACAGATTTTTATAACAGTATTTAACATCAATGGAATTAACTATTGTTCTGTTATTTTCCTATTATCCTTTTATATTATTTCTCAAATGTGTTTTTTGTCGGTAAGAGATATCTCCCTTAATTCTTCATCAAAATTAATTATTAAAGCACCAATTAAAAGCTTATGTTTAATAGCTTATTTAAAGCGCTATTGTCGAAAAATAGACAAACAGCTTAAAATTCATGTTTTTGTTACAAAAATTACTTTTACATTATACTTCATATTATGGTACCTAATGAAAGGCGCCATCTAATAACAATCTGTTAAACTAACATCACAGCTGTTAGATTGTTTACATTGTATATGCAAGTGTAATCTATCACACAAATCAATCAAATTACATCAACGTAATTTGCTTAATTAAATCAATGTTTTAAATCAGGTAAGTACTCCTAACTTGCGAAATATTCGCACGGGTCAGCTAGTACTTTTAAAATTATTTACATTTTGAAAATGTCCCTTTTAGGACCAAGCATTTTTAGGCGGGTGTGTACAAAGTGTAAACTGATTTTAGGCTAGAGGTTTTAAAAACTGCTAACTATAAAAATAGACATATTTGGCAAGCGTTTTTTTTTTTAAGTCACAAAATGTTTATTTATAAGTATTTTTTTAAATTGAAGATAAATAAATGGTCGTTTTAATAAATGAACATATAAGCTGAAATAATTTATATCTTTATTTTAAAACGCCAAAATTGGGGGAAGTATCTAGATTGCGTATTAAAATTTTTAACTTTAATTTTCCTATTTTCAAAACAAACAAAAATTGTACAAAATATGTTAAATAGGTATAAATTTACCTGTATACGTCTTTTTCAATCCTGTAGTATGTTGCTTGATGTGACGACTGCAGTTTCGGGTTACCCCATCTTCCGGTCACATTAATTCATATCACCATAAAAATACACAGTTAAATAAAACTATTTCTCTCACTAGTGAGATTGTCGTAAAACACATTTAACGAAACACGAAAACACAAAACGTTTCAGACCATTTGGAGACGATACCCAAAATTCATTAATTTATATGTGTGTTGGATGAGGGTAGGACTTCGTTTCTATAAGTTTGAGACCATTTGGAGACGATACCCAAAATTCATTAATTTATTATGTGTGTTGTTAGTCGGATGAGGGTAGGACTTCGTTTCTAAACGTTTCAGACCATTTGGAGACGATACCCAAAATTCATGTGTTATTCCCGGATTGATAAGTGGTAGTAAATATGCTTCGAAATTGCTGATTTTTTCGTGAAAGGGTCCTAGTAGGATTCTTCAGATATACTTTGGTTTGTTTCTCGATCCGATTCAAAATGGCAGAGTTATACCGTTTAATCATTTTCTGGTAGGGGTTTGAGGAGTATATATAAGCTCGAGTACAATTAATTTGTGAGTTATATCATTCGAAAGACAATTGAATTTACTATAATCCTGTGCAAAGGTATTTTTGGTACAGTTCCCGGATCAAGGAACAAAATTCATAGGGAACTCGCAGTATTTAATACTACAGTAGTTATTCCCGGATAAGGAAATTCAGCTATAGTAATGCGGCAGTGCTGCTTACGCTTTTTTATTTAATGCCACTGCATTGCGACAGGTATTCTGTTTTATTATAAGCGTAGAATACTACTGTAAACAAATAGACAATATCATAAGTCTCCGCCTCTTCTTACCTACAAAAACTGACACATTTAGTTATGGCAGGATAATGCAGTAACCTAGTTTAGAGGAGAATAAAAGACAAAGCTCAAACAGGAACACAACAACAGCGATGCACGCAAGAAGGTCATCAAACCTTCGATAAATTGTTATGTTATCTAGCCACGGTAGACTGTATGTGTCACAATAAACTGTTTGCAAATCATGAGGTTTCGTTTAGTAAAGAGCTACAATTTGCTGTCGTATTTACACAGAACGTTTACTGTTTGTTCGATCTGTTATGTAATCACATCCCTACCCCCTTCCACTTTCATTAACTTGTTGGAAATATCCAATTGGCACAGACCAAACTGACTTGACGATCAAACCTGCGATACCAGCGGCAAATTTCCCTCCATGCGCATTCAAGTTAGTAACAACAACACGTACCCGAAAATGATGTTAGATTATGTAAATGGGCGACTCTATCATGTAAGATTATTTTGTTTAGTGAGGTTAAATTCTAATTGTGTGACGTTTTCTTATCTTAAACGTCATGCATATTTAATTCTGGAATGTAACTTTACCTTTTAATAGTTCAACAGTCTGGGGGCGTCCACCAGATTCCCGTCAGGAATCAAAATATCGCTAGGCTCTAGATGTACTCCAAAGCATTAGGTATTAATAATCACAGAGACACATTGTTCAAAAGTTAAAATTGAGTTTTACTAGATTTCTAAAATTCCTTAATTTACAGACTCTGAATTTAATTCAATTAGACAATTATTATTTAACTTGATAAAAAATATTCTTTAAACTTTTCTAATACATGAAATCAAATAAACAAATTCTACTTAATCGACTAACTTTCTATAAACTCTTTGACACCTGAAATTACCCCTTTGTATCTAGATTAACTAAAACTAATTTTACTCTTCAAATCTAAGCACTAATTTTCATTTATATACGCCTCGAACTTAACTCTTTCAAAATTAATGATTTCAAGCCTTTATTTACATGCACAAGATCAACCCCAATTGCTTTTCAGGTGTTCCTAAATGAACCCTATTTACAGCTAATTCTAATGATCTCACCCCTGCATGTATTATGTTATTTAGTATTATTAAATATGAAAATCTTTCAATTAATTAGATTAATGTTTAGTATATGGTTTTGCCTCTGTATTCTTTACCTCGAAATCTGTCTTACAATTATTTAAACAATTTTATTCTACTTACATTCTCTCTCCTTCCTTTCTACCCCGCACAAACACTTTACATAAATTTATTAATTTCCTTTACTCCCACACGGAACACTTTACATAAATTTATTAATTTCTTTTACTCCCACACGAAACA